>CAMRHE010000969.1:162500-302635 GCA_947044405.1 Leptodactylus fallax | reverse complement strand
TCAGAGGACATCACAAACAGGCTCTAACCAGAGTAGAAAGAGAAGTGGGAGGCCCCGCTGCACAACTGAGCAACAAGACAAGTACATTAGAGTCTCTAGTTTGAGAAATCGAAGCCTCACAGGGCCTCAACTGGCAGCTTCATTAAATAGTACCAGCAAAATGCCAGTGTCAGCGTCTACAGTGAAGAGGCGAATCAGGGATGCTGGCCTTCAGGGCAAAGTGGCCAAGAAAAAGCCATATCTGAGACTGCCTAATAAAAGGAAAATATTTAATATGGCAAAAGAACACAGACATTGGACAGAGGAAGATTGGAAAAAAGTGTTATGGACAGACGAATCGAAGTTTGAGGTGTTTGGATCACACAGAAGAACATTTGTAAGACGCAGAACAACTGAAAAGATGCTGGAAGAGTGCCTGACGCCATCTGTCAAGCATGGTGGAGGTAATGTGATGGTCTGGGGTTGCTTTGGTGCTGGTAAAGTGGGAGATTTATACAAGGTAAAAGGGATTTTGAATACATTTTGCAACACCATGCCATACCCTGTGGACAGCGCTTGATTGGAGCCAATTTCATCCTACAACAGGACGATGACCCTAAGCACACCTCCAAATTATGCTAGAACTATTTAGGGAAGAAGCAGGCAGCTGCTACTCTATCTGTAATGGAGTGGCCAGAGCAGTCACCAGATCTCAACCCCATTGAGCTGTTGTAGGAGCAGCTTGACCGTATGGTACGCAAAAAGTGCCCATCAAGCCAATCCAACTTGTGGGAGGGGCTTCTGGAAGCATGGGGTGAAATTTCTCCAGATTACCTCAACAAATTAACAGCTAGAATGCCAAAGGTCTGCAATGCTGTAATTGCTGCAAATGGAGAATTCTTTGACAAAAGCAAAGTTTGAAGGAGAAAATTATTATTTCAAATAAAAATCATTATTTCTAACCTTGTCAATGTCTTGACTATATTTTCTATTCATTTTGCAACTGATTTGATAAATAAAAGTGAGTTTTCATGGAAAACACAAAATTGTCTGGGTGACCCCAAACTTTTGAATGTTAGTGTATGTTAATGCATACTTTTTCTCTGTTTTAGATTATATATGTAATTCTTTAAAATCTGCTATTTAGAAGCAGAGAATATTGTACTTGTGAAGAAAACAAGAGTGAATAGGCGAGAATTATGAAAGGTGTCAGTAACATGATCCCTCTTTTCCAGGCTTAAGAGAGCTTGTACGTGTAGAAATGTGCAGATCACTATTGCCTAGTGTTGATTGATATGTAATGTCATATGCCTCTACCCTTGGACAGGACACACATGGAACTCATGTCATGCTTCCAAAACAAATCTTGTGCTAGTCACAATCTAGTTTTGTCCGAAACTGAAAGTAAGCCTTCCATAATAAAGGAATATCCAAAGCATAGACATTTTGCAGTATTTGACAAATGTAATGCCTATAGGGTGTAGCAGTTCTTTCCTCAAGGGCTACAATCTGGTTGGGGAGGGATAAATTTTGGGCTGGTGGGAATTTCCTTTTTTGTTATAACTGAGGCCTCCAAATCTTGAAGTATGGAGGTAATATGGCCATGTTAATTCAGCCTAAGAAGGGGGGACTATCATGTTAAAGGGGCTTTCAGGCTAAAAATATTGATAACACATCTTAAATGACGGCCACCGATGGACCCCATAATAGTCAGTGGGGTCTGTCAGACTCTGTGTGTAGCCGCTATTTTAGTGGTCCGTCTATTTGTTGTTATGGTCCTCCAACTAACCAGAACAACAGATAGGCCTACATTAAGTGAACCTAAAAGCAGAAGTCGCAGCAACTTGATTTAGCCACTACACAGACAGCAGAACTTTGAACAGCCATCATATAAACACTGACAGTCTTCATTCTATAGATGGACATGAGACCCCAGTCTGGATTACATATTAATCTGTCAGCCACTCCTTCTCTATAACAGCAATAGGGGCACAATGTTTAAGGAGATTTTCTGGGGTAAAAATGTTGGAGCTATCCTAAATATAGGTTTTTGATACTAGATTGGTGGGAGTCTTCCACCAGGTACCCCCATTGATGAGCTGTACTCAGCAGCTGATACAGAGAATGGAGCAGGAAGTAGAACTGTTGCGCGCTGGGTTCACACCCGCTTGCACTACATTCAGGGATTTTGTTCCCCCTCTCTTACGAAAAATGAAGAGAGAAAAGTGCTGCAAACAGGACTTTTCTCTCCGCATTTTCCACCCTTTGGGTGGAAACCACAAGGACCCCATTATAGTCTATGGGGTCTGCGGTGATAACACACAGTGATAACTCTCTGAGTACAGATAATGTAGTAGATGTTACCTGCAGTCCTATGTAACACCACAGATAACACACAGTGATAACTCTCTGAGTACAGATAATGTAGTAGATGTCACCTGCAGTCCTATGTAACACCACAGATAACACAGTGATAACTCTCTGAGTACAGATAATGTAGTAGATGTCACCTGCAGTCCTATGTAACACCACAGATAACACACAGTGATAACTCTCTGAGTACAGATAATGTAGTAGATGTTACCTGCAGTCCTATGTAACACCACAGATAACACAGTGATAACTTTCTGAGTACAGATAATGTAGTAGATGTCACCTGCAGTCCTATGTAACACCACAGATAACACAGTGATAACTCTCTGAGTACAGATAATGTAGTAGTGTCACCTGCAGTCCTATGTAACACCACAGATAACACACAATGGTAACTCTCTGAGTACAGATAATGTAGTAGATGTCACCTGCAGTCCTATGTAACACCACAGATAACACACAATGGTAACTCTCTGAGTACAGATAATGTAGTAGATGTCACCTGCAGTCCTATGTAACACCACAGATAACACAGTGATAACTCTCTGAATACAGATAATGTAGCAGATGTCACCTGCAGTCCTATGTAACACCACAGATAACACAGTGATAACTCTCTGAGTACAGATAATGTAGTAGATGTCACCTGCAGTCCTATGTAACACCACAGATAACACACAGTGATAACTCTCTGAGTACAGGTAATGTAGTAGATGTCACCTGCAGTCCTATGTAACACCACAGATAACACACAGTGATAACTCTGAGTACAGATGATGTAGTAGATGTCACCTGCAGTCCTATGTAACACCACAGATAACACAGTGATAACTCTCTGAGTACAGATAATGTAGTAGTGTCACCTGCAGTCCTATGTAACACCACAGATAACACACAGTGATAACTCTCTGAGTACAGATAATGTAGTAGATGTCACCTGCAGTCCTATGTAACACCACAGATAACACACAGTGATAACTCTCTGAGTACAGATAATGTAGTAGATGTCACCTGCAGTCCTATGTAACACCACAGATAACACACAGAGATAACTCTCTGAGTACAGATAATGTAGTAGATGTCACTTGCAGTCCTATGTAACACCACAGATAACACACAGTGATAACTCTCTGAGTACAGATAATGTAGTAGATGTTACCTGCAGTCCTATGTAACACCACAGATAACACACAGTGATAACTCTCTGAGTACAGATAATGTAGTAGATGTCACCTGCAGTCCTATGTAACACCACAGATAACACAGTGATAACTCTCTGAGTACAGATAATGTAGTAGATGTCACCTGCAGTCCTATGTAACACCACAGATAACACACAGTGATAACTCTCTGAGTACAGATAATGTAGTAGATGTTACCTGCAGTCCTATGTAACACCACAGATAACACAGTGATAACTTTCTGAGTACAAATAATGTAGTAAATTTCACCTGCAGTCCTATGTAACACCACAGATAACACAGTGATAACTCTCTGAGTACAGATAATGTAGTAGTGTCACCTGCAGTCCTATGTAACACCACAGATAACACACAATGGTAACTCTCTGAGTACAGATAATGTAGTAGATGTCACCTGCAGTCCTATGTAACACCACAGATAACACAGTGATAACTCTCTGAGTACAGATAATGTAGTAGATGTCACCGGCAGTCCTATGTAACACCACAGATAACACAGTGATAACTCTCTGAGTACAGATAATGTAGTAGGTGTCACCTGCAGTCCTATGTAACACCACAGATAACACAGCGATAACTCTCTGAGTACAGATAATGTAGTAGATGTCACCTGCAGTCCTATGTAACACCACAGATAACACAGTGATAACTCTCTGAGTACAGATAATGTAGTAGATGTCACCTGCAGTCCTATGTAACACCACAGATAACACAGTGATAACTCTCTGAGTACAGATAATGTAGTAGATGTCACCTGCAGTCCTATGTAACACCACAGATAACACAGTGATAACTCTCTGAGTACAGATAATGTAGTAGGTGTCACCTGCAGTCCTATGTAACACCACAGATAACACAGTGATAACTCTCTGAGTACAGATAATGTAGTAGATGTCACCTGCAGTCCTATGTAACACCACAGATAACAGTGATAACTCTCTGAGTACAGATAATGTAGTAGATGTCACCTGCAGTCCTATGTAACACCACAGATAACACACAGTGATAACTCTCTGACTACAGATAATGTAGTAGATGTCACCTGCAGTCCTATGTAATACCACAGATAACACAGTGATAACTCTCTGAGTACAGATAATGTAGTAGATGTCACCTGCAGTCCTATGTAACACCACAGATAACACAGTGATAACTCTCTGAGTACAGATAATGTAGTAGATGTCACCTGCAGTCCTATGTAACACCACAGATAACACAGTGATAACTCTCTGAGTACAGATAATGTAGTAGATGTCACCTGCAGTCCTATGTAACACCACAGATAACACAGTGATAACTCTCTGAGTACAGATAATGTAGTAGATGTCA
This sequence comes from Leptodactylus fallax, assembly GCA_947044405.1. NCBI lineage: Eukaryota > Metazoa > Chordata > Amphibia > Anura > Leptodactylidae > Leptodactylus > Leptodactylus fallax. Next base: position 297,752 of record CAMRHE010000969.1, on the reverse strand, counting down.
CCTGCAGTCCTATGTAACACCACAGATAACACAGTGATAACTCTCTGAGTACAGATAATGTAGTAGATGTCACCTGCAGTCCTATGTAACACCACAGATAACACAGTGATAACTCTCTGAGTACAGATAATGTAGTAGGTGTCACCTGCAGTCCTATGTAACACCACAGATAACACACAGTGATAACTCTCTGAGTACAGATAATGTAGTAGATGTCACCTGCAGTCCTATGTAACACCACAGATAACACAGTGATAACTCTCTGAGTACAGATAATGTAGTAGATGTCACCTGCAGTCCTATGTAACACCACAGATAACACAGTGCTAACTCTCTGAGTAAAGATAATGTAGTAGATGTCACCTGCAGTCCTATGGAACACCACAGATAACACAGTGATAACTCTCTGAGTACAGATAATGTAGTAGATGTCACCTGCAGTCCTATGTAACACCACAGATAACACACAGCGATAACTCTCTGAGTACAGATAATGTAGTAGATGTCACCTGCAGTCCTATGTAACACCACAGATAACACAGTGATAACTCTCTGAGTACAGATAATGTAGTAGATGTCACCTGCAGTCCTATGTAACACCACAGATAACACAGTGATAACTCTCTGAGTACAGATAATGTAGTAGATGTCACCTGCAGTCCTATGTAACACCACAGATAACATTGATAACTCTCTGAGTACAGATAATGTAGTAGATGTCACCTGCAGTCCTATGTAACACCACAGATAACACAGTGATAACTCTCTGAGTACAGATGATGTAGTAGATGTCACCTGCAGTCCTATGTAACACCACAGATAACACAGTGATAACTCTCTGAGTACAGATAATGTAGTAGTGTCACCTGCAGTCCTATGTAACACCACAGATAACACACAGTGATAACTCTCTGAGTACAGATAATGTAGTAGATGTCACCTGCAGTCCTATGTAACACCACAGATAACACAGTGATAACTCTCTGAGTACAGATAATGTAGTAGATGTCACCTGCAGTCCTATGTAACACCACAGATAACACAGTGATAACTCTCTGAGTACAGATAATGTAGTAGATGTCACCTGCAGTCCTATGTAACACCACAGATAACATTGATAACTCTCTGAGTACAGATAATGTAGTAGATGTCACCTGCAGTCCTATGTAACACCACAGATAACACAGTGATAAATCTCTGAGTACAGATAATGTAGTAGATGTCACATGCAGTCCTATGTAACACCACAGATAACACAGTGATAAATCTCTGAGTACAGATAATGTAGTAGATGTCACCTGCAGTCCTATGTAACACCACAGATAACACAGTGATAACTCTCTGAGTACAGATAATGTAGTAGATGTCACCTGCAGTCCTATGTAACACCACAGATAACAGTGATAACTCTCTGAGTACAGATAATGTAGTAGATGTCACCTGCAGTCCTATGTAACACCACAGATAACACAGTGATAACTCTCTGAGTACAGATAATGTAGTAGATGTCACCTGCAGTCCTATGTAACACCACAGATAACACAGTGATAACTCTCTGAGTACAGATAATGTAGTAGATGTCACATGCAGTCCTATGTAACACCACAGATAACACAGTGATAACTCTCTGAGTACAGATAATGTAGTAGATGTCACCTGCAGTCCTATGTAACACCACAGATAACACAGTGATAACTCTCTGAGTACAGATAATGTAGTAGATGTCACATGCAGTCCTATGTAACACCACAGATAACAGTGATAACTCTCTGAGTACAGATAATGTAGTAGATGTCACCTGCAGTCCTATGTAACACCACAGATAACACAGTGATAACTCTCTGAGTACAGATAATGTAGTAGTGTCACCTGCAGTCCTATGTAACACCACAGATAACACAGTGATAACTCTCTGAGTACAGATAATGTAGTAGATGTCACCTGCAGTCCTATGTAACACCACAGATAACACAGTGATAACTCTCTGAGTACAGATAATGTAGTAGATGTCACCTGCAGTCCTATGTAACACCACAGATAACACAGTGATAACTCTCTGAGTACAGATAATGTAGTAGTGTCACCTGCAGTCCTATGTAACACCACAGATAACACAGTGATAACTCTCTGAGTACAGATAATGTAGTAGATGTCACCTGCAGTCCTATGTAACACCACAGATAACACACTGATAACTCTCTGAGTACAGATAATGTAGTAGATATCACCTGCAGTCCTATGTAACACCACAGATAACACAGTGATAACTCTCTGAGTACAGGTAATGTAGTAGATGTCACCTGCAGTCCTATGTAACACCACAGATAACACAGTGATAACTCTCTGAGTACAGATAATGTAGTATATGTCACCTGCAGTCCTATGTAACACCACAGATAACACAGTGATAACTCTCTGAGTACAGATATTGTAGTAGATGTCACCGGCAGTCCTATGTAACACCACAGATAATACCTTCATCATGATTTATACTATAGAACAATCTTCTTGTGATTCTCGGATTCAGCACCTCGGTCAGCGCCTCCTCCAGATTTATAACTGGGACAAATCAGGATACAAATGTGAGAAATGACTTCAGGAACTTTTCTCTGTGCACAGCTGAGATGTGTTTGATGCCGGCACAGTCTGATAGCGGCTGCCAGTTTAGAGGAATTCCCGCAAATCAGTTGCAGCCGCCGCATCCGCTTCTGGATGTTAACACGTCTTATTAATGTAAGATGTGAAGAGCCTCTCGATGGCGCTCTGATCCTCAGGAATGTTTGGCGGCTGCTGAGGTTTTAAGTCTGTTTGAAATTACATTTGTTATATTAAAAATATGACCACATAATTATCACTTGTAATCACGGAAATGAATAATGCAAAATGGCGCTCACAACCCTCGCCGTTCTTTGTAGTTTGTGTACAAAGAATTCCTCAGTGATATGTTTGAAGATCTTTATCATTCCAGAATGTTCCACTGCTGGAGAATGCCAAAATAATGGGCACAGATATGGGAACATGCTGCATCCTGAGAAGGTTTGGAGCGCTGAGCTGTGCAAGCACTACAAACCCCAAGAGTACACCACTTATCCTGTATTATACTCCAGAGCTGCACTCACTATTCTGCTGGTGCAGTCACTGTGTACATACATTACATTACTTATCCTGTACTGATCCTGAGTTACATCCTGTATTATACTCCAGAGCTGCACTCACTCTTCTGCTGGTACAGTCACTGTGTACATACATTACATTACTTATCCTGTATTATACTGTAGAGCTGCACTCACTATTCTGCTGGTACAGTCACTGTGTACATACATTACATTACTTATCCTGTATTATACTGTAGAGCTGCACTCACTATTCTGCTGGTGCAGTCACTGTGTACATACATTACATTACTTATCCTGTACTGATCCTGAGTTACATCCTGTATTATACTCCAGAGCTGCGCTCACTATTCTGCTGGTACAGTCACTGTCTACATACATTACATTACTTATCCTGTACTGATCCTGAGTTACAACCTGTATTATACTCCAGAGCTGCGCTCACTATTCTGCTGGTACAGTCACTGTGTACATACATTACGTTACTTATCCTGTACTGATCCTGAGTTACATCCTGTATTATACTCCAGAGCTGCGCTCACTATTCTGCTGGTACAGTCACTGTGTACATACATTATATTATTATCCTGTACTGATCCTGAGTTATATCCTGTATTATACTCCAGAGCTGCACTCACTATTCTGCTGGTACAGTCACTGTGTACATACATTACATTACTTATCCTGTACTGATCCTGAGTTACATCCTGTATTATACTCCAGAGCTGCACTCACTATTCTGCTGGTGCAGTCACTGTGTACATACATTACATTACTTATCCTGTACTGATCCTGAGTTACATCCTGTATTATACTCCAGAGCTGCACTCACTATTCTGCTGGTACAGTCACTGTGTACATACATTACATTACTTATCCTGTAGTGATCCTGAGTTACATCCTGTATTATACTCCAGAGCTGCGCTCACTATTCTGCTGGTGCAGTCACTGTGTACATACATTACATTACTTATCCTGTATTATACTGTAGAGCTGCACTCACTATTCTGCTGGTGCAGTCACTGTGTATATACATTACATTACTTATCCTGTACTGATCCTGAGTTACATCCTGTATTATACCCCAGAGCTGCGCTCACTATTCTGCTGGTGCAGTCACTGTGTACATACATTACATTACTTATCCTGTACTGATCCTGAGTTACATCCTGTATTATACTCCAGAGCTGCGCTCACTATTCTGCTGGTACAGTCACTGTGTACATACATTACATTACTTATCCTGTATTATACTCCAGAGCTGCACTCACTATTCTGCTGGTACAGTCACTGTGTACATACATTACATTACTTATCCTGTACTGATCCTGAGTTACATCCTGTATTATACTCCAGAGCTGCACTCACTATTCTGCTGGTGCAGTCACTATGTACATACATTACATTACTTACCCTGTACTGATCCTGAGTTACATCCTGTATTATACTCCAAAGCTGCACTCACTATTCTGCTGGTACAGTCACTGTGTACATACATTACATTACTTATCCTGTACTGATCCTGAGTTACATCCTGTATTATACTCCAGAGCTGCGCTCACTATTCTGCTGGTACAGTCACTGTGTACATACATTACATTACTTATCCTGTACTGATCCTGAGTTACATCCTGTATTATACTCCAGAGCTGCACTCACTATTCTGCTGGTACAGTCACTGTGTACATACATTACATTACTTATCCTGTACTGATCCTGAGTTACATCCTGTATTATACTCCAGAGCTGCGCTCACTATTCTGCTGGTGCAGTCACTGTGTACATACATTACATTACTTATCCTGGATTATACTCCAGAGCTACACTCACTATTCTGCTAGTACAGTCACTGTGTACATACATTACATTACTTATCCTGTACTGATCCTGAGTTACATCCTGTATTATACTCCAGAGCTGCGCTCACTATTCTGCTGGTGCAGTCACTGTGTACATACATTACATTACTTATCCTGTACTGATCCTGAGTTACATCCTGTATTATACTCCAGAGCTGCGCTCACTATTCTGCTGGTGCAGTCACTGTGTACATACATTACATTACTTATCCTGTACTGATCCTGAGTTACATCCTGTATTATACTCCAGAGCTGCGCTCACTATTCTGCTGGTACAGTCACTGTGTACATACATTACATTACTTATCCTGTACTGATCATGAGTTACATCCTGTATTATACTCCAGAGCTGCACTCACTATTCTGCTGGTACAGTCACTGTGTACATACATTACATTACTTATCCTGTATTATACTCCAGAGCTGCGCTCACTATTCTGCTGGTACAGTCACTGTGTACATACATTACATTACTTATCCTGTATTATACTCCAGAGCTGCACTCACTATTCTGCTGGTGCAGTCACTGTGTACATACATTACATTACTTATCCTGTATTATACTCCAGAGCTGCACTCACTATTCTGCTGGTACAGTCACTGTGTACATACATTACATTACTTATCCTGTATTATACTCCAGAGCGGCGCTCACTATTCTGCTGGTGCAGTCACTGTGTACATACATGACATTACTTATCCTGTACTGATCCTGAGTTACATCCTGTATTATACTCCAGAGCTGCACTCACTATTCTGCTGGTGCAGTCACTGTGTACATACATTACATTACTTATCCTGTACTGACCCTGAGTTACATCCTGTATTATACTCCAGAGCTGCGCTCACTATTCTGCTGGTACAGTCACTGTGTACATACATTACATTACTTATCTGTACTGATCCTGAGTTACATCCTGTATTATACTCCAGAGCTGCGCTCACTATTCTGCTGGTACAGTCACTGTGTACATACATTACATTACTTATCCTGTATTATACTCCAGAGCTGCGCTCACTATTCTGCTGGTACAGTCACTGTGTACATACATTACATTACTTATCCTGTATTATACTCCAGAGCTGCGCTCACTATTCTGCTGGTACAGTCACTGTGTACATACATTACATTACTTATCCTGTATTATACTCCAGAGCTGCACTCACTATTCTGCTGGTGCAGTCACTGTGTACATACATTACATTACTTATCCTGTATTATACTCCAGAGCTGCACTCACTATTCTGCTGGTACAGTCACTGTGTACATACATTACATTACTTATCCTGTATTATACTCCAGAGCTGCGCTCACTATTCTGCTGGTGCAGTCACTGTGTACATACATGACATTACTTATCCTGTACTGATCCTGAGTTACATCCTGTATTATACTCCAGAGCTGCACTCACTATTCTGCTGGTGCAGTCACTGTGTACATACATTACATTACTTATCCTGTACTGATCCTGAGTTACATCCTGTATTATACTCCAGAGCTGCGCTCACTATTCTGCTGGTGCAGTCACTGTGTACATACATTACATTACTTATCCTGTACTGATCCTGAGTTACATCCTGTATTATACTCCAGAGCTGTGCTCACTATTCTGCTGGTGCAGTCACTGTGTACATACATTACATTACTTATCCTGTATTATACTCCAGAGCTGCGCTCACTATTCTGCTGGTGCAGTCACTGTGTACATACATTACATTACTTATCCTGTACTGATCCTGAGTTACATCCTGTATTATACTCCAGAGCTGCGCTCACTATTCTGCTGGTACAGTCACTGTGTACATACATTACATTACTTATCCTGTATTATACTCCAGAGCTGCACTCACTATTCTGCTGGTGCAGTCACTGTGTACATACATTACATTACTTATCCTGTATGTCGGTCTCCTGTTTATACTCCAGAGCTGCGCTCACTATTCTGCTGGTGCAGTCACTGTGTACATACATTACATTACTTATCCTGTACTGATCCTGAGTTACAACCTGTATTATACTCCAGAGCTGCGCTCACTATTCTGCTGGTACAGTCACTGTGTACATACATTACATTACTTATCCTGTACTGATCCTGAGTTACATCCTGTATTATACTCCAGAGCTGCGCTCACTATTCTGCTGGTACAGTCACTGTGTACATACATTACATTACTTATCCTGTACTGATCCTGAGTTACATCCTGTATTATACTCCAGAGCTGCACTCACTATTCTGCTGGTACAGTCACTGTGTACATACATTACATTACTTATCCTGTACTGATCCTGAGTTACATCCTGTATTATACTCCAGAGCTGCACTCACTATTCTGCTGGTGCAGTCACTGTGTACATACATTACATTACTTATCCTGTACTGATCCTGAGTTACATCCTGTATTATACTCCAGAGCTGCACTCACTATTCTGCTGGTACAGTCACTGTGTACATACATTACATTACTTATCCTGTAGTGATCCTGAGTTACATCCTGTATTATACTCCAGAGCTGCGCTCACTATTCTGCTGGTGCAGTCACTGTGTACATACATTACATTACTTATCCTGTATTATACTCCAGAGCTGCACTCACTATTCTGCTGGTGCAGTCACTGTGTACATACATTACATTACTTATCCTGTACTGATCCTGAGTTACATCCTGTATTATACTCCAGAGCTGCGCTCACTATTCTGCTGGTGCAGTCACTGTGTACATACATTACATTACTTATCCTGTACTGATCCTGAGTTACATCCTGTATTATACTCCAGAGCTGCACTCACTATTCTGCTGGTACAGTCACTGTGTACATACATTACATTACTTATCCTGTATTATACTCCAGAGCTGCACTCACTATTCTGCTGGTACAGTCACTGTGTACATACATTACATTACTTATCCTGTACTGATCCTGAGTTACATCCTGTATTATACTCCAGAGCTGCACTCACTATTCTGCTGGTGCAGTCACTGTGTACATACATTACATTACTTACCCTGTACTGATCCTGAGTTACATCCTGTATTATACTCCAGAGCTGCACTCACTATTCTGCTGGTACAGTCACTGTGTACATACATTACATTACTTATCCTGTACTGATCCTGAGTTACATCCTGTATTATACTCCAGAGCTGCACTCACTATTCTGCTGGTACAGTCACTGTGTACATACATTACATTACTTATCCTGTACTGATCCTGAGTTACATCCTGTATTATACTCCAGAGCTGCACTCACTATTCTGCTGGTACAGTCACTGTGTACATACATTACATTACTTATCCTGTACTGATCCTGAGTTACATCCTGTATTATACTCCAGAGCTGCGCTCACTATTCTGCTGGTACAGTCACTGTGTACATACATTACATTACTTATCCTGTACTGATCCTGAGTTACATCCTGTATTATACTCCAGAGCTGCGCTCACTATTCTGCTGGTGCAGTCACTGTGTACATACATTACATTACTTTTTCTTTTTTGATTCTGTGTTTTATCCTGTATTATACTCCAGAGCTGCACTCACTATTCTGCTAGTACAGTCACTGTGTACATACATTACATTACTTATCCTGTACTGATCCTGAGTTACATCCTGTATTATACTCCAGAGCTGCGCTCACTATTCTGCTGGTGCAGTCACTGTGTACATACATTACATTACTTATCCTGGATTATACTCCAGAGCTACACTCACTATTCTGCTAGGTCACATTGGGTGAGTCACTGTGTACATACATTACATTACTTATCCTGTACTGATCCTGAGTTACATCCTGTATTATACTCCAGAGCTGCGCTCACTATTCTGCTGGTGCAGTCACTGTGTACATACATTACATTACTTATCCTGTACTGATCCTGAGTTACATCCTGTATTATACTCCAGAGCTGCGCTCACTATTCTGCTGGTACAGTCACTGTGTACATACATTACATTACTTATCCTGTACTGATCATGAGTTACATCCTGTATTATACTCCAGAGCTGCACTCACTATTCTGCTGGTACAGTCACTGTGTACATACATTACATTACTTATCCTGTATTATACTCCAGAGCTGCGCTCACTATTCTGCTGGTACAGTCACTGTGTACATACATTACATTACTTATCCTGTATTATACTCCAGAGCTGCACTCACTATTCTGCTGGTGCAGTCACTGTGTACATACATTACATTACTTATCCTGTATTATACTCCAGAGCTGCACTCACTATTCTGCTGGTACAGTCACTGTGTACATACATTACATTACTTATCCTGTATTATACTCCAGAGCGGCGCTCACTATTCTGCTGGTGCAGTCACTGTGTACATACATGACATTACTTATCCTGTACTGATCCTGAGTTACATCCTGTATTATACTCCAGAGCTGCACTCACTATTCTGCTGGTGCAGTCACTGTGTACATACATTACATTACTTATCCTGTACTGACCCTGAGTTACATCCTGTATTATACTCCAGAGCTGCGCTCACTATTCTGCTGGTACAGTCACTGTGTACATACATTACATTACTTATCTGTACTGATCCTGAGTTACATCCTGTATTATACTCCAGAGCTGCGCTCACTATTCTGCTGGTACAGTCACTGTGTACATACATTACATTACTTATCCTGTATTATACTCCAGAGCTGCGCTCACTATTCTGCTGGTACAGTCACTGTGTACATACATTACATTACTTATCCTGTATTATACTCCAGAGCTGCGCTCACTATTCTGCTGGTACAGTCACTGTGTACATACATTACATTACTTATCCTGTATTATACTCCAGAGCTGCACTCACTATTCTGCTGGTGCAGTCACTGTGTACATACATTACATTACTTATCCTGTATTATACTCCAGAGCTGCACTCACTATTCTGCTGGTACAGTCACTGTGTACATACATTACATTACTTATCCTGTATTATACTCCAGAGCTGCGCTCACTATTCTGCTGGTGCAGTCACTGTGTACATACATGACATTACTTATCCTGTACTGATCCTGAGTTACATCCTGTATTATACTCCAGAGCTGCACTCACTATTCTGCTGGTGCAGTCACTGTGTACATACATTACATTACTTATCCTGTACTGATCCTGAGTTACATCCTGTATTATACTCCAGAGCTGCGCTCACTATTCTGCTGGTGCAGTCACTGTGTACATACATTACATTACTTATCCTGTACTGATCCTGAGTTACATCCTGTATTATACTCCAGAGCTGTGCTCACTATTCTGCTGGTGCAGTCACTGTGTACATACATTACATTACTTATCCTGTATTATACTCCAGAGCTGCGCTCACTATTCTGCTGGTGCAGTCACTGTGTACATACATTACATTACTTATCCTGTACTGATCCTGAGTTACATCCTGTATTATACTCCAGAGCTGCGCTCACTATTCTGCTGGTGCAGTCACTGTGTACATACATTACATTACTTATCCTGTATTATACTCCAGAGCTGTGCTCACTATTCTGCTGGTGCAGTCACTGTGTACATACATTACATTACTTATCCTGTATTATACTCCAGAGCTGCGCTCACTATTCTGCTGGTACAGTCACTGTGTACATACATTACATTACTTATCCTGTACTGATCCTGAGTTACATCCTGTATTATACTCCAGAGCTGCGCTCACTATTCTGCTGGTGCAGTCACTGTGTACATACATTACATTACTTATCCTGTACTGATCCTGAGTTACATCCTGTATTATACTCCAGAGCTGCGCTCACTATTCTGCTGGTACAGTCACTGTGTACATACATTACATTACTTATCCTGTAGTGATCCTGAGTTACATCCTGTATTATACTCCAGAGCTGCACTCACTATTCTGCTGGTGCAGTCACTGTGTACATACATTACATTACTTATCCTGTACTGATCCTGAGTTACATCCTGTATTATACTCCAGAGCTGCGCTCACTATTCTGCTGGTGCAGTCACTGTGTACATACATTACATTACTTATCCTGTACTGATCCTGAGTTACATCCTGTATTATACTCCAGAGCTGCGCTCACTATTCTGCTGGTGCAGTCACTGTGTACATACATTACATTACTTATCCTGTACTGATCCTGAGTTACATCCTGTATTATACTCCAGAGCTGCACTCACTATTCTGCTGGTACAGTCACTGTGTACATACATTACATTACTTATCCTGTATTATACTCCAGAGCTGCGCTCACTATTCTGCTGGTGCAGTCACTGTGTACATACATTACATTACTTATCCTGTACTGATCCTGAGTTACATCCTGTATTATACCCCAGAGCTGCGCTCACTATTCTGCTGGTGCAGTCACTGTGTACATACATTACATTACTTATCCTGTACTGATCCTGAGTTACATCCTGTATTATACTCCAGAGCTGCACTCACTATTCTGCTGGTACAGTCACTGTGTACATACATTACATTACTTATCCTGTACTGATCCTGGTTACATCCTGTATTATACTCCAGAGCTGCGCTCACTATTCTGCTGGTGCAGTCACTGTGTACATACATTACATTACTTATCCTGTACTGATCCTGAGTTACATCCTGTATTATACCCCAGAGCTGCACTCACTATTCTGCTGGTGCAGTCACTGTGTACATACATTACATTACTTATCCTGTACTGATCCTGAGTTACATCCTGTATTATACTCCAGAGCTGCGCTCACTATTCTGCTGGTGCAGTCACTGTGTACATACATTACATTACTTACCCTGTCTCCTGGTTACATCCTTATTATACTCCAGAGCTACACTCACTATTCTGCTGGTACAGTCACTGTGTACATACATTACATTACTTATCCTGTACTGATCCTGAGTTACATCCTGTATTATACTCCAGAGCTGCGCTCACTATTCTGCTGGTACAGTCACTGTGTACATACATTACATTACTTATCCTGTACTGATCCTGAGTTACATCCTGTATTATACTCCAGAGCTGCACTCACTATTCTGCTGGTACAGTCACTGTGTACATACATTACATTACTTATCCTGTATTATACTCCAGAGCTGCGCTCACTATTCTGCTGGTACAGTCACTGTGTACATACATTACATTACTTATCCTGTATTATACTCCAGAGCTGCACTCACTATTCTGCTGGTGCAGTCACTGTGTACATACATTACATTACTTATCCTGTATTATACTCCAGAGCTGCACTCACTATTCTGCTGGTACAGTCACTGTGTACATACATTACATTACTTATCCTGTATTATACTCCAGAGCTGCGCTCACTATTCTGCTGGTGCAGTCACTGTGTACATACATGACATTACTTATCCTGTACTGATCCTGAGTTACATCCTGTATTATACTCCAGAGCTGCACTCACTATTCTGCTGGTGCAGTCACTGTGTACATACATTACATTACTTATCCTGTACTGACCCTGAGTTACATCCTGTATTATACTCCAGAGCTGCGCTCACTATTCTGCTGGTACAGTCACTGTGTACATACATTACATTACTTATCTGTACTGATCCTGAGTTACATCCTGTATTATACTCCAGAGCTGCGCTCACTATTCTGCTGGTACAGTCACTGTGTACATACATTACATTACTTATCCTGTATTATACTCCAGAGCTGCGCTCACTATTCTGCTGGTACAGTCACTGTGTACATACATTACATTACTTATCCTGTATTATACTCCAGAGCTGCACTCACTATTCTGCTGGTGCAGTCACTGTGTACATACATTACATTACTTATCCTGTATTATACTCCAGAGCTGCACTCACTATTCTGCTGGTACAGTCACTGTGTACATACATTACATTACTTATCCTGTACTGATCCTGAGTTACATCCTGTATTATACTCCAGAGCTGCACTCACTATTCTGCTGGTGCAGTCACTGTGTACATACATTACATTACTTATCCTGTACTGATCCTGAGTTACATCCTGTATTATACTCCAGAGCTGCACTCACTATTCTGCTGGTACAGTCACTGTGTACATACATTACATTACTTATCCTGTACTGATCCTGAGTTACATCCTGTATTATACTCCAGAGCTGCGCTCACTATTCTGCTGGTACAGTCACTGTGTACATACATTACATTACTTATCCTGTACTGATCCTGAGTTACATCCTGTATTATACTCCAGAGCTGTGCTCACTATTCTGCTGGTGCAGTCACTGTGTACATACATTACATTACTTATCCTGTATTATACTCCAGAGCTGCGCTCACTATTCTGCTGGTGCAGTCACTGTGTACATACATTACATTACTTATCCTGTACTGATCCTGAGTTACATCCTGTATTATACTCCAGAGCTGCGCTCACTATTCTGCTGGTGCAGTCACTGTGTACATACATTACATTACCTGTACTGGTCCTGAGTTACATTCTGTATTATACCCCAGAGCTGCGCTCACTATTCTGCTGGTGCAGTCACTGTGTACATATACATTACTTTCTGTATTATACTCCAGAGCTGCACTCACTATTCTGCTGGTACAGTCACTGTGTACTCTTCTTTCTTATCCTGTATTATACTCCAGGCTGCATTCACTATTCTGCTGTTGCAGTCACTGTGTACATACATTACATTACTTATCCTGTACTGAGCCTGGTTACATCCTGTATTATACTCCAGAGCTGCGCTCACTATTCTGCTGGTGCAGTCACTGTGTACATACATTACATTACTTATCCTGTATTATACTCCAGAGCTGCACTCACTATTCTGCTGGTGCAGTCACTGTGTACATACATTACATTACTTATGCTTTACTGATCCTGAGTTACATCCTGTATTATACTCCAGAGCTGCACTCACTATTCTGCTGGTACAGTCACTGTGTACATACATTACATTACTTATCCTGTATTATACTCCAGAGCTGCATTCACTATTCTGCTGGTGCAGTCACTGTGTACATACATTACATTACTTATCCTGTATTATACTCCAGAGCTGCACTCACTATTCTGCTGGTGCAGTCACTGTGTACATACATTACATTACTTATCCTGTACTGATCCTGAGTTACATCCTGTATTATACTCCAGAGCTGCGCTCACTATTCTGCTGGTGCAGTCACTGTGTACATACATTACATTACTTATCCTGTATTATACTCCAGAGCTGCACTCACTATTCTGCTGGTGCAGTCACTGTGTACATACATTACATTACTTATCCTGTACTGATCCTGAGTTACATCCTGTATTATACTCCAGAGCTGCACTCACTATTCTGCTGGTACAGTCACTGTGCACATACATTACATTACTTATCCTGTACTGATCCTTAGTTACATCATGTATTATACTCCAGAGCTGCACTCACTATTCTGCTGGTGCAGTCACTGTGTACATACATTACATTACTTATCCTGTACTGATCCTGAGTTACATCCTGTATTATACTCCAGAGCTGCACTCACTATTCTGCTGGTGCAGTCACTGTGTACATACATTACATTACTTATCCTGTACTGATCCTGAGTTACATCCTGTATTATACTCCAGAGCTGCACTCACTATTCTGCTGGTGCAGTCACTGTGTACATACATTACATTACTTATCCTGTATTATACTCCAGAGCTGCGCTCACTATTCTGCTGGTGCAGTCACTGTGTAAATACATTACATTACTTATCCTGTATTATACTCCAGAGCTGCGCTCACTATTCTGCTGGTGCAGTCACTGTGTACATACATTACATTACTTATCCTGTATTATACTCCAGAGCTGCATTCACTATTCTGCTGGTACAGTCACTGTGTACATACATTACATTACTTATCCTGTATTATACTCCAGAGCTGCATTCACTATTCTGCTGGTGCAGTCACTGTGTACATACATTACATTACTTATCCTGTACTGATCCTGAGTTACATCCTGTATTATACTCCAGAGCTGCGCTCACTATTCTGCTGGTGCAGTCACTGTGTACATACATTACATTACTTATCCTGTATTATACTCCAGAGCTGCACTCACTATTCTGCTGGTGCAGTCACTGTGTACATACATTACATTACTTATGTACTGATCCTGAGTTACATCCTGTATTATACTCCAGAGCTGCACTCACTATTCTGCTGGTGCAGTCACTGTGTACATACATTACATTACTTATCCTGTATTATACTCCAGAGCTGCGCTCACTATTCTGCTGGTGCAGTCACTGTGTACATACATTACATTACTTATCCTGTACTGATCCTGAGTTATATCCTGTATTATACTCCAGAGCTGCGCTCACTATTCTGCTGGTGCAGTCACTGTGTACATACATTACATTACTTATCCTGTACTGATCCTTAGTTACATCATGTATTATACTCCAGAGCTGCACTCACTATTCTGCTGGTGCAGTCACTGTGTACATACATTACATTACTTATCCTGTACTGATACTGAGTTACATCATGTATTATACTCCAGAGCTGCACTCACTATTCTGCTGGTGCAGTCACTGTGTACATACATTACATTACTTATCCTGTATTAAAATGTAGAGTGATGACGCTCAGAGTGTCTCAGGTCTCTGACCCCGGGTGTATGATGTCACAGAGGAGCACTGGATGTTGTGAGGAGGCCGAAAAGAAGAAGTTGAGTATAAATATTTATTTCCTCCCCTTTGCCTTCTCCTATTATTCTCTGGGGTCTATTGTTTGTTTCATTAGCATGTGTGTGTATGAGGGAGTCAGAAGGAATAGCTGTTACTGTAGATGAACCAAGTGTGTAAGTTTATGAGAAATTGTTCCAAAAGTCTGAAAATGCTTTTTAACCCCTTAGCGACACAGGGTGTAATAGTACGTCCTGCGTGGTATGAGGATGTATGGAGAGGACTCCAGAGCTGAGCGCTCTCCATACACGGCGGATGCCGGCTGTATAAAACAGCCAGGACCTGCCGCTAACAGCAATCGGTGTCTGCACTGATCGCGGCTGTTAATCCTTTAGATGGCACGGTCAAACGGGACCATGGCGTCTAAACTGCGCAGGCACTACTGGCGCCGCCATTTTTCACCAATCGCCGCCCTCCTGAACATCATCAGAGGGCAGCAATCGGTTGCCATGACAGCCAGGAGCCTATTGAAGGCCTGTCATTGCATTAGCTCTATTGCACATTGCCGAAGGCATCGTGTAATAGACGACAATACAGTAATATTACAGTGAATAGTATGAGCAATCAGTTCCCCTAGGTTTCAAGATCCCTAGGGGGTCTGATCATAAAAGTAAAAGAAAAAAAAAAAAGTTTTTAAAAGTATAAAAAAAAATAAAAAAACTTAAAAGTTCAAATCACCCCCCTTTCCCTAGATCAGATATAAAAGTAAATAAACAAAAGTGAACATAAACACATTAAGTATCGCCGCGCTCCAAAATGCCCGAACTATTAAAATATTTATCCCATACGGTGAACGGCGTAGCGGTGAAAAAAAATCAAAATGGCCAAATAGCGTTTTTTTCAACACTTTGTCTCCTATAAAAAATTGAATAAAAAGGGATCAAACAATCAGATCTTTCCCCAAATGATATCAATAAAAACGTCATGTTGTCCCGCATAATACGACGCCGCACCCAGCTCCATACATGTAAATATGAGAAAGTCACAGCTGTCACAATATGGCGACACAAATTTTTTTTTCTATTTTGCAAAGTTTTTCATTTTTTAAAAGGTATCAAAACTTTACAAATACTATATAAATTTGGTATCGCCGTGTTCGTACTGACCCGCAGAATACAGGTAACATGTCATTTTTACCACACAGTGAATGCTGTAAAAATTAAACCCATATGAATTTGGCACAAATGCAGTTTTACTCCAATTGCACCTCATTGTGAAATTTTTTCCAGCTTCCCAGTACATTGCACAGCATATTGAATAGTGACATTACAAACTACAATTTGTTTCGCAAACAATAAGCCATCATGTGAGTCTGTGAACTGAAAAATGAAAAAGTTATGGCTCTTGGAATGGGGAGAGGGAAAAACGAAAATGCAAAAGCAAAAATTGGCCCAGTCATTAAGGGGTTAAATATATAACAGAAACAAAAAAGTTAGATTTTTGACCCCGCCTTCCAAGCCCCACAACTTTTATTTTATTTTTCTGTTCACAGAGCCATATGAGGGCTTAATGTTTGAGGGACAAATTTTTCTTTATAATGGTACCATATAATATTCTATACAGTGTACTGGGAGGCTGGAAAAAAAATTCAGAATGGGGGGAATTGGAGAAAAACTGCATTTGTACGACTTTTACGAGCTTTGTTCTTATGGCATTCACTGTGCAGCCAAAATGCCATGTCACCTGTATTCTATGGTTTGGAATGATTATGGTGATACCAAATTGATATAGTTTTTTTTACATTTTTAATATCCAAATGTATTTACAAACACAACTATCCTGTGTGTCCTAGACATGCAGGGCACATTGTACCTGTAATGTGTGGGCACTGTGAGAGACTGCAGCACTTATGCACACAGCTTTGCTGCCTAGTCATGGCAGTACACTGCGCAGAGAGCTGCGGACACATGTACTTCCAGGCCATATGTCTAGGACACACAGGATAGTTGTGTCTGCGGATACATTCAGCATACTGTAGTTGGCTTTAAATAGGGGCAAGAAAAGGTTCATATGAGAGACAATACATGTGTTACATGTGCAATGCAAAAAATTGCTGTATCGCTGTTTGTTGGTTATTTTTCTTTCCACCAATTTCACCAAAAAAAGTTGAATGTACCCCAAAAAGTGGTCATGAAGAAGCGCCAGCTCGTCCAGTAAAGAAGAAACCAATAAAAGAAAATAAAAAAGTACCGGGTCTCAGTAAGACACTACCAAGCATATTTTTGTTAGGTTTTTAATTTGTAATAGTAGCCAAATCCTAAAAATCTGTTATCACCATACGTACCCCACAATGGTGTCATCTAAAAACACATCTCGTCCCATAAAAAACAAGCCCTCATATGGCTATATAGAGAAACAAAATGAAAAAAAAAAAAATGGTTGCGTCCCTTTCAGTGATCCCATGATGAAGAGGTGACAGGTGGAGCCCCCTGCAGGTTGGTGGGTGGTCTTCATGCAGTCAGCCTGTGTCTCCGGATGAAGATGGAGTCCTGTCTCTTTAAGTCCTGATTACTGTGTGTGACTGAGCGCGCCGCTCTACATGATAATGACCCCTCATTTGATGCAGCTGCTACATTATCAGAACGGCGATGACGCACGAGGGGCCGCTGCCAATGAGGCGTCACTCACAGCGATATTACAAGGTGTTGACCCCCCTCCTCCACCCATCATGTCTTCTCATCTTGTTATCTCCAATAAGTTCTCATCTCCTTGTTCAAGATCTCTGCTTGCTGGCTGAAACCGTCTTGTTTTCTCCAGAAGGCTAAAAACTCCTCCTGATCTGATACGTCTTACAGCTGAGGGTTAGTTACTATGTATCAGGATGATGCAGGTAAATACTGTCCAGGAAATTTAGTGCACAGAAGATTGTTCAGACGCTGCGGCAGAGCCCAGGATAGGTAAGTGCCCTTTAGGGCCTGAAAAGTCAACTTTGCCCTGCACTTGGGACTGAAATAAATTTTCCGAGCGATCCTTGTGACTCGTATGAGGTTCGTCTATCACTACCTGGTAACTGAAGGGTTGACATTGTCTTCTATGGAATGGAGTTTTCCTTTAAGAGATGCCATACATCCACCCACACCCCGGGACTGACCCCAGACGAACCCTCAGAAGAAGATTCCTCCAGATTTTGCCTTCCTCTGGCTGGGATGTAGCGTTTAGCCGCTCTATATGTCGTGTAATGTAGAACACGAGAAGTGACACGCTCTCAAGTCAATTTCCGCAAAGTGGAAAATAACAGAGCGATGATTGACACAACAAAGCGCCGGGAACAGAACCCACTTTTACATCTAAGAAAAATATTTGCCTGGAGGGAAAATATTAATTAGTTTGTCTACTAGCAAAGAGATAAATCTGCGCGGCCCATCCATCAAACGCCCGCAACAAACAGCCGAATGGAAATGATCTGGAAATTGACAGTAAACTTGGCAACTGGTGGCGGGGGTGAACACGATACTTGGCACCAGAAGCTCCGCAAAATCACAGCCTCTGTCAGGAGGCATCTGTGTGCGCGCTCGCTCATCTGACAGACAGCAACATCCTGCGCAAATCTCAGCTTCACCCTACACAGCCCTCATTAAATATTCTAATGGCGGATTCTGGAAAGGAGATAGCGCCAATGACGCCCAATCATTGAAAATCACACGCCATTATAACAGTGGCCACTGGAAGGCGCCAGTATCCGCCTTGTCTTTAAGATTCATTAACAGGGGGAGTCCAGAGAGGACGTTCCCAAAATACAGAATCGGGGCCCCGCTGTGGAATTGTAAGGTGGCATGCTGAAGGTACCCTAAGAGCAGCCCCGCTAATGCCCCTCTCCCTCCCCTCGGCTGTATGTCAGTGGCGCCTCTGCTGTCTGGAATAGGCACCAACATAGGAGCACTGCCCATCTTGTAGACAGGAGAGAACACAACTGGCTCGCCATTTTAGGGAACTTGGGGCACTTGCCTATGTAGTGCATGCATTACCTTCCCAGCCTTGCTGCAGTGGCTGCTGCATCAGATGAGTGCAAGAGAACCTGCTTAAGTTAGACTAAGAAGAGTGAGCTATTTGTAGCGGTGGGAGGAGAGGGAGTCTCCCTGCCGCCAGTGTGGTGCCTAAGCATGGCCCAGCAAGCACCTGGTCTCTGGCTTGGGCCAGGTTTTGGCAAAGAAACCAAGTCCAGGCAAAGACCAGGCTCAAGTCAGAAACCAGGGCCAAGGCAAGGATCTGGCCCAAGGCAAAGACCAGGCCCAAGGCAGACACCAGATCTAAGGCCTGGCCTGAGGATGTCAGAGCACTGTAAATAGTTGTGTTATGGTCTCCATTATGTGAGACTCTTCATACTGATGAGACTGTTGCACCCTCTTGTGGCCAAAAGGCATATTGAGTGTGTTATACAATGTCCATATTGCGGCGCCCTCCTGTGGAGATGTTAAGCAGCACCTCCATCTGCCTTATTCTGTGCCTTCACATACCTGCATGAACAGAACTACAGGTTGTAGAACAACAGCTCCCAGCATACACTGATAGACAGCTGTGAGTTGTAGTTCTACATCAGCTGGTGAGTCACAGGCTGCATAAACCACAGAGCTAAAGTGTGCTTAGACACTGACATGGCGGAATCCCTGCAGAAGGTGCAATATATGTCATATAAACAAAGGCCTGGGCTGCAGTACCAGACATAGCCATGGACAAGAGGTGGTGCTGTCTCTGGTTGTAATAGCTAGAGAAACATGGCCAATTCCAGAGGGTGGCGGATTTATTTGTGCATTAATTGTGTGTTACAGTTATGTAGCTGTATGTATGTAACAGTGTTATAAGGGAACTATATGGGCACTGTATGACGGTATTATTTAGGCACTGTGTGGTGGTATCTTTTTATGTGCAGCTGTTTCAGTAACAATGTAAACTGTCTAAATCAATGATACGTGAATGTTCAACCCATTATACTGACAGAGGACCCTCCTACCTCATATATCCATAGGGGACGGGTAGAGGTCCCATCTTCGGGGCCTTAGCAATGACCTGGGCACAGACTACTAAGCTCTGTCAGTAGCGTACAAAGGCAACCACCTCTCCATTTAGTCTGTGCACCAGGGGCATAGCTATAGGGGGTGCACTGGTAGAAGTCACTACCGGACCCTGGACTCTGAGGGGTCTGCAAAGGTCCCTCTGCAACATAAAACATACCACTATTCTAAATAGCATAAGGTACAGAAGGGTCCCTTTACAGATTTTGTATTAGGGTCCAAAAACTGCCACAGACTTGCTCAGGGGCCCCTCACTCTCCTGGTTAGTGGAGGACCCCGCCTTTAAGACAGTTATGGCTGGACCTTTGGAAAATCCTGGAAAAAATACTTTAAAATGAAATTAAAAAATTATATAGTCTCTGTATATAATATATATTAATGTGAGATTGAAATGTATCAGCGAGCAGCGGCGTGTTACATTATTATTAGTCAGTATTATTTATTACTGCCTGCTGTTAGTATTTCTTAAGGGGTAACATCTCCCAATAGAGAGAAGGTGCAAGGACTTATTATTAGATTTATGTATTGTAGCTTTTATTATTATTATTATTATTATTATTATTATTATTATTATTATTATTATTATTATTATTATTATTATTCTATTATTTATATTTATTGTTATTATAATTATCATAGATTTTTTTATAGTTATTATATTTATATATTATTTATTCTATTAGTATTATATTTATCATTATTATTTATTATTATTCGATTTATTGTCCAATTATTTATAGTTATTATTATATTTATTCTTATTATTTGATATATTGTTCTATTATTTATAGTTATTACTATGATTTATTATAATTATATTTATTATTATATTTATTGTTTTATTTTTATAGTTATTATTATTATTATTATATTATTATTTATTATATCTTGTTATTTATGATTATTATTATATTTATTATTATTATTATTTGATTTATTGTTGTGTTATTTATAGTTATTATTCTATTTCTCATTATTCTAGTTATTGTTCTATTATTTGATGGTGATGATTGTTATTAGACTTCCGGTATTATAGAGAATTGCTCTTTCTTTTTAATTTGCTCGATGATCCATGCCATCATCTAATTTCTCTGCTTTTATATGTAAAGTAACACGGTTTCAGGCGCCTCCATTTCCAGCTGGTGAAGTTTTTTTGTGTTTTTTCCTCCCTTTATCTGTATTTGTTTGGAGCGTTTTCCTGAGATATTCACCTAATTTCAAAAGAACAAACAAATCAGAAAGGGCAGACTATTCTCATGCAAATGGCGCCAGCTGTTTGGATCAGGATGGACGCCGACGCCGTCGTCCTAATGTGAGGATCTGCATAAAAATGACACGGTGAAGATATGATAAAAATATAAAAGGACAGACAATAGAATGCAAATCGTAACCAGTCACTGGAAAGACGCTGCCATGAAGCGGATCAGGTGAACGAACAGAAACAATGGGGAGCTCCAGATAACAGTATCGAGGTGCTGATGCACTGCCGCTCTGTGGATTTCACTGCCACAACCCAGAGCTCACATGATCCACCAAAATACTGCCCTCTTTGTATTATGTACCTTTTATGTGCGCAGAGGATAATAATGACTGGATGACACCTGAGCTTGTCCCTCAGCTAAAAGGTTGTACCCCATGCCCTGCCATGTCTGATGACATCATCCTGCACAGTGCTTGGATCATCTGCCATCAGAAAATTCAGGGCCCTATGCCATTAATGTTTAGGGCGCTGTGTAGTCCCCTGATGCTTTCTGTCTCCTTTCCTCTGTTGCCAGATTTTGCAGGTTTCCCTCTTAGAGGGGAGATTATCTGGAGACGATGGATAGTCCTGTCTAATAAAGACCACAACTGACATGTAGAGGTGAATGGACTATCTCAGTGGGCTATTTCATTGTATACCTGTATTTCTTTGTGTATATGATGTGCTGGTGCTGCAGTGCTCATTTTTGGCACTAGGTGTCAGTGCTGTAAATAGTAAAGAGCTGCAGTAGCTGCAGGAGTCAGGGGTCAGGAGTCAGGGGTCAGGCTGTGGTGGTTGCCACATGGAGTGCAGGAGGAACCTGACATTTTTTCCATGGTAATTGACAATATGGAAATGGTTGTGAAAGTCATGTCTTCTATGTATGTTCTTGCCTCTAGTTCACACTATGCGGTTTCTCTCCCTGCTGCTGTGTGTTCCCTTCTGTTGCTGCCCCTGGCCCCTCACTGATTGTAATCCAATGGTATATACTGTATGTATACTGCTAAATCCTTTATTGCTGACATTTTCACATGTGGCCTTGTGATGTGAACAAGAATGATCAGCTCTGATCTAGTTACTTGGAACCTGGTGAGTCCAGAAACATGTTTTAGAAAAATTTGTAAAAATAGTTAGGTAAGATCTGCTTTTGAGACAATGTATAGGCCAATGCTTTCTTCTGCTAAAAAGTCAAGTTATAAGCTTTCAAAACCTTAGACTGACATATACAAATTTATCTTAACCAGTCACGGGGG
Source organism: Leptodactylus fallax (assembly GCA_947044405.1). Taxonomy (NCBI): domain Eukaryota; kingdom Metazoa; phylum Chordata; class Amphibia; order Anura; family Leptodactylidae; genus Leptodactylus; species Leptodactylus fallax. Next base: position 274,605 of record CAMRHE010000969.1, on the reverse strand, counting down.
CGGAGAGCAGCTTCATCTAGTCATGCAGTCATTGATCTAGATCACACTCGGACACATCCCTCACTATTGGATACCCCACTGCAGTCCTCACAGGGAATGATTTAGTACGATGACTGCATGACTAGATGAAAAGCTTATAACTTGAATTTTCAGCTGCACGGTGCACTCATCAGTTTCCCCTCCGGTGTGGTGCACACAAGCCAGAGGGAAACTGATGCCAGGACGGATCCCATAGTTTTCTATGAGATTAGTTCTAGTGAAAACTGCATCAGTTTTACCACTGGAAAGCGCCGGATCTCAGATGGAGCCAGATCAAAAAACGTTCCCTGCAGCGTTTTTATATCCGGCTCCATCAGAGGTCCAGCGCTGTGACCGTTAAGCCGCATGCCGCCGCATCTACATTTCTGCAGCACTTTCAGTTAAAATTAAAGTGGAACTGGAGGGGAGATGCCAGAGAGAAAACAGCAGTCAAACACTACCTATGTAGACTATGTGGATTGAGACCATGATATATCTTCCCGGCACTTAGCAGCATCCTGTGCAGCGCTGACTTCCCCCCCTCTCCCTCCTCCTCACAAGCAGTGACTCCTCCATCTGATCGTTTGAGGGGAGACATCCTGTGCGATGTAAGAGCTTCACTCCTGCCATACTTATAGCTGCACATGAACTTCCCCCATTTGCATTGCACCCAGCAATTCAGCCAAATGTAACTGTATTTTTTGGGTAAAATATATATAGATGTGTATATTTGTTTACATATGTCTATATTGTGTGAGTACTGTATGTTTGTAGTCAGGTATGTGTGTGTACAGTCATGGCCAAAAGTTTTGAGAATGATACAAATATTAATTTTTACAAAGTCTACTGCTTCAGTTTTTCTAATGGCAATTTGCATATACTCCAGAATGTTATAAAGAGTGATCAGCTTAACAGCAATTACTTGCAAAGTCAATATTTGCCTAGAAAATGAACTTTATCCCCCAAAACACATTTCAACATCATTGCAGCCCTGCCTTAAAAGGACCACCTAACATCGTTTCAGTGATTGCTCCATTAACACAGGTGTGGGTGTTGATGAGGACAGGGCTGGAGATCAATCTGTCATGATTAAGTAAGAATGACACCACTGGACACTTTAAAAGGAGGCTGGTGCTTGCCATCATTGTTTCTCTTCTGTTAACCATGGTTATCTCTAAAGAAACACGTGCAGTCATCATTGCACTGCACAAAAATGGCCTAACTGGGAAGAGTATTGCAGCTAGAAAGATTGCACCTCAGTCAACAATCTATCGCATCATCAAGAACTTCAAGGAGAGAGGTTCCATTGGTGCCAAAAAGGCTCCAGGGCGCCCAAGAAAGACCAGCAAGCGGCAGGACCGTCTCTTAAACAGTGTTTCAGCTGCGGGATGGGGCTACCAGCAGTGCAGAGCTTGCTGAGGAATGGCAGCAGGCAGGTGTGAGTGCATCTGCACGCACTGTGAGGCGGAGACTCTTGGAGCAAGGCCTGGTCTCAAGGAGGGCAGCAAAGAAGCCACTTCTCTCCAGAAAAAACATCAGGGACAGACTGATATTCTGCAAAAGGTACAGGGAGTGGACTGCTGAGGACTGGGGGAAAGTCATTTTCTCTGATGAATCCCCTTTTCCATTGTTTGGAACATCTGGAAAACAGCTTATTCGGAGAAGAAGAGGTGAGCGCTACCACCAGTCTTGTCTCATGCCAACTGTAAAGCATCCTGAAACCATTCATGTGTGGGGTTGCTTCTCAGCCAAGGGAATCGGCTCTCTCACAGTCTTGCCATGAATAAAGAATGGTACCAGAATGTCCTCCAAGAGCAACTTCTCCCAACCGTCCAAGAGCAGTTTGGCGCTCAACAATGCCTTTTCCAGCATGATGGAGCACCTTGCCATAAAGCAAAGGTGATAACTAAATGGCTCAGGGAACAAAACATAGAGATTTTGGGTCCATGGCCTGGAAACTCCCCAGATCTTAATCCCATTGAGAACTTGTGGTCAATCATCAAGAGACGGGTGGACAAACAAAAACCAACAAATTCAGACAAAATGAAAGCATTGATTCTGCAAGAATGGACTGCTATCAGTCAGGATTTGGTCCAGAAGTTGATTGAGAGCATGCCAGGGAGAATTGCAGAGGTCCTGAAGAAGAAGGGTCAACACTGCAAATATTGACTTGCTGCATTAACTCATTCTAAGTGTCAATATAAGCTTCTGTTACTCATAATATGAATGCAATTCTATTTCTGTATGTGATAAAAACATCTGACAAACACACAGAAAAACCAGAGGGCAGCAGATCATGTGAAAATAGAATATTTGGGTCATTCTCAAAACTTTTGGCCATGACTGTATATATTGTATATGAATGTATGTGTGTGAATATAAGGTATATATGTAGGTATATACAGCATATGAATGTTTATCTATCTATATTTTCTTCTGTACATGTGTACCATTATACATACTAGAATTATATTTTTATAGTGTGATGCACAGTATATTGAGATATTAAAGGGGTTATCCAGGAATTACAGTTTTCTCCAAGTAGGCCAGGGAAGGTGAAAAATAAAAAAAAAGAAAACCATACTCACCTGTCCTCTGTGCTCCGGTGTCTCCCACCGCTGTCTGGTCCAGCGACGCCCGGGGGCTTGTACAATTAGTGGCCTAAGGAAAAGAATCGTATGTGAGTGACATCCCGGTTCCTTTCCTTAGACTGCTGTGGCCGCTGATGGGCCTCAGCAGCTACGTGTGGCGAGGACTGCCGCTGGAACAAGCCCAGGGCATCGCTGGACTGGACAGGAGTGGGAGGACCAGGGATGGGTGAGTGTGGGTTTTATTTTTCACCTTCCCGGCCTCCCTGCAGAAACCTGTAAAACCCTAATTCCGCTTGGGGACCCCCTGAACAGAAACCTAATCCACTTAAAAAAGCAGTTACCCTCAGAAACCCGCGGACCCCATAGAATGGAGAACGGAATCCCCGAGCGGTGACCGGGCGCAGGTGTGAACTTAGCCTGATGAACTTGGCTCAGTAAAAACTGATGGTAAACACTGATGACAACCAATGACGACTGATGGTTTTGGCATAGAAATTTATAAAAAAGCCTGATGACAACTGATGCATTTTCGCAACAGTTTTAGCATCAGTTGTAATGATTGAGGGACAAAAAACTGATACTGATACATGTGATATATGTGAACTGACCCTTAGTGAGGGGCACCATAGGAAAAGTCATAACTTTACACATGCTGGGGCCAGTTGACCTAACAGAACTAGAACTCCTCCAAGGAGCTAGTAGTGACGTTGTATAATAGGCTAGATACTCTCAGCAGTAGCCAGAGCAAGAGAAGTAATAAACTAAGTGAACTAGATCATAAATAACTAATCTTCAAGATGAACCAGATTTCCCAGGCAGTGTAAGTCAGAGGAGAGCAGTGTGAAGCTACATCTCATAGGATACTCTGGAGATTCTGCACACTGCACACACAGTAATATGAGTCAGGGGAGTATTATAACTCTGCAACTATCCATTGTAAGGACTCACCTAATATAACACCTTACTCTGGCTCCCATAGCTAGGACAGAAATTATATCTTCAGCTGCACTAGAGGGAAATACAGAGGAACAATAAGGGTGGAGCTTAGTGGGGATGGGAGGGGTCTGAGAGCTGGCTGGACTGGTTGTCAGACTGGAGATCACATGATTCAGAATGATGGCATTCACAATGAATGGATACAACTGAGACAAGATGAAACAAATCACTAGAATATTTCTGGTAGATTTAACCCCTACAACTATATATATATATATATATATATATATATATATATATCACTATGTACAGGCATCCTGTAGTTCAGAACATCTGATAATCCAGCAGTTGCTCTGCTACAAGAGGCTTAGAGGAAATGCAACCAATCATATCTGTAGCACCTCATCTATCTGTGTCGGCCACCGGATTCCTACCCAGCTGTATAGTGATCACTGGGTCCTTGCGCTAGTAAATTCCCCAAGGTATGTGCTCTCAATCTTCTTCTTAGAGGGCCACTGCACGCCCTGAGTTTGTTTTCACCAATCACTACACACCACTTAGTGATAAAGGACCTAGTTCGTAATGTCCTGTAAAGTGTTTGTCCGTATTATTTGTTTGACCTTCTGTCACCTGTGCTGCCTGGCCTGACCTCTTCTTATGTCTCCTGTGCTGCCTGGCCTGACCTCTTCTTATGTCTCCTGTGCTGCCTGGCCTGACCTCTACTTCTGTCTCCTGTGCTGCCTGGCCTGACCTCTACTTCTGTCTCCTGTGCTGCCTGGCCTGACTATTTCTTCTGTTACCTGTGCTGCCTGGCCTGACCTCTTCTTCTGTCTCCTGTGCTGCCTGGCCTGACCTCTTCTTATGTCTCCTGTGCTGCCTGGCCTGACCTCTTCTTATGTCTCCTGTGCTGCCTGGCCTGACCTCTACTTCTGTCTCCTGTGCTGCCTGGCCTGACCTCTACTTCTGTCTCCTGTGCTGCCTGGCCTGACCTCTACTTCTGTCTCCTGTGCTGCCTGGCCTGACTATTTCTTCTGTTACCTGTGCTGCCTGGCCTGACCTCTTCTTCTGTCTCCTGTGCTGCCTGGCCTGACCTTTACTTCTGTCTCCTGTGCTGCCTGGCCTGACTATTTCTTCTGTTACCTGTGTTGCCTGGCCTGACCTCTTCCTCTGTTACTTGTGCTGCCTGCCCTGACCTCTACCTGGATTTCTATTACATCAGCTGTTACTCCAAGAGGTAGCGACCTGATGGTTCCCTGAGGCGAAGTCCAGGTCCCTGTATGGAAGTTAAACGGAGAAGACCAGTGGACCACTTAGACAATGCCATTAGGTGTGGCCCCAAGTCAGATCTGTTCAGTGATACAGTGGGTCTACATAAGCTTCTTTATAAGATCCACTGTGATTCCCTGAAATGTGAAGATTAGAATTGTGCTAACTCATCCAACCCCGGCCCCACGTGATATAATCGCCTGCAGTGTAAATATTCACCGCCACACACCGTTACATCATTTCAATTTCAATCCCCCCTTGGAAAGGAGGTAGAGGAGTCATTGTGTTGGTAATCTTGGAGCTGCGGGCAGTGATGCCCTTGACTGGAGGGCACGTCATTCGATTCTCTCGCTGGCAGCGGTGACAGCCGAGCGGCTCGCCATTCATTTCTTGCTTTTCATGCCTTCAATCCTAAGGGTTTGCGTTCTCTCCGGGAAATCATCAAGGTCCTTCTCCTCTATTTCTCCTGCCTCTGCGCCCTGACTTATAAATTAAGGTCAGCAGAATCGGGTGGGCATCAATCTTCTAACTGGCATTGCGCGTTGGCACACTCCTGGGCATTCAATGAGTGTTCCTTGTGAACAGCTTGCTGGTCAGATGGGAGAAAAATTACTCAAAAATAAATGAACATTACACAAAAATCAAATATGCTGGAGACTTGTAGATCGTGATGGCAAAATGAGTTACTATCACCACCATCATCCAGCCTCAGATGGGATGAGGCAAAAGGTGCCTCAGTTTCCAGTCCCTCTGATGCGTCGGTCTTCACTCCCTCTCTGATTGCTTGTTTTTAGTCCCTTTCTGACAGATCAGTTTACAATACCTCCCTGACTGCTCGGCCTCCAGACCTTCTCCGATGGCTCAGTTTCCAGTCCTTCTCAGATGTCTTGGTCTCGAGTTCCTTACTGGTGTATGTTCTCCAGTCCCTAACAGGTTATTTGGTATCCTGTCCCTCTCTGATTGCTTGGTCTCCATTCTCTCTCTGGTGGCTCATTCTTCAGTCCCTTTCTGGTGGCTTGGTTTCCAGTCTCTCTATGACTGCTCAATCTCCAGTCCCTCTAGGGTTACATGGTCTCCTGGCCCTCTCAGGTTACTTGGTCTTCAGTCACTCTCTGGTGGCCTGGTTTCCAGTCCTTCTCAGATGGCTTGATCATCAGTTCCTTACCGTGTATGATGTCCAGTTCCTCTTAGGTTACTTGGTCTCCTGTCCCTCTCTGATTGTTTGGTCTCCATTTCATCAATGGTATCTCATTCTCCAGTTCCTCTCAGGTTACTTGGTCTCCAGTCTCTCTCTGGTGGCTCAGTGTCCAGTCCTTCTGTGATGATCTCCAGTGCCTCTGCTCAGTCTCCAGTCTCTTACTGGTCTAGGGTCTTCAGTTCTTTTCTGGTTGCTCGGTCTCCAGTGCCTCTCTGGTTGCTCGGTCTCCAGGTTCTTACTGGTGTAGGGTCTTCAGTCCTTTTCTGGTTGCTCAGTCTCCAGTGCCTTCCTGGTTGCTCGGTCTCCAGGCTCTTACTGGTGTAGGGTCTTCAGTCCTGTTCTGGTTGCTTGGTCTCCAGTGTCTTCCTGGTTGCTCGGTCTCCAGGCCCTCTTTGCTGACTCTGTCTTCAGTCCCTCTTTGCTTGCTCATTCTCCAGTCCCTCTCTGGTTGGCATTATAGCTGTGGTTCAGCTGCTGATCTTGCAGAGACAGTGATGGTGCCCTAGCGATCAGATACCCTAGCCATAATAGTATGGCACAGTTCCATCAGGGTATTTATCGACAAGACTAGAGCAGCAAAATCAGTTATTGCCGTGGGTATAGGAACGTCTGGCCTGGTTACACCTCTGCTGGTTTGGGTCATACTGCCGTTGATCTGGGGCCACACACCAGTCAGGGGCAGTTTATGATATGTATGAAATGCCCGGTGTCCAAGTCTGTAAAGGGGGCCAGCAGCAAATGCACATTTGGGCGAACCTTGTGAGATTCAGCTCACAAATGTTCATGAAGTTCACCCAATAGTTTCGTTGGGACTGAACGCGTCCAATCTGGAACTGCCATTATTATACTCTGGGGTCTCTTTAGTGGTCACATGGGTCATGTCGGCATGAACCACCTGAAGTTATTTGGGAGTCCATAAGAAGCCTAAAGAAGACATGTCGGAGCCCAGGGGAGGTTAATGTTATTCATCTTCCCTGGGCCTCCACTTATTGTACTCTTGGGTCTGAAGAGATACTGGAGTATAATAGTAATTTGTTGGTGGTAAACCTCCAAAATTTTGTGTTCGGTTGAACCTGAAATTTTTGGAAAATTCATATAGAGAATCTGTTTGGTCAACCCTATGTATGTGTCATTATGGCACATTATACTGTATGGAGGGGCCGCTATGGGACATTATACTGTGTGGAGGGGCCGCTATGGGACATTATACTGTGTGGAGGGGCCGCTATGGGACATTATATTGTGTGGAGGGGCCACTATGGGACATTATACGGTGTGGAGGGGGCCGCTATGGCACATTATACTGTGTGCAGGGGCAACTATGGGACATTATACTGTGTGGAGGGGCCGTTATGGGACACTATACTGTGTGGAGGGGCTACTATGGAACATTATACTGTGTGGAGGGGCTGCTATGGGACATTATATTGTGTGGAGGGGCTACTATGGAACATTATACTGTGTGGAGGGGCCACTATGGGACATTATATTGTGTGGAGGGGCCACTATGGGACATTATACTGTGTGGAGGAGCCGCTATGGGACATTATACAGTGTGGAGGGGCTACTATGGAACATTATACTGTGTGGAGGGGCTGCTATGGGACATTATATTGTGTGGAGGGGGGGGGGCGGGTGGGGGGGCCCTTGGGACTTATCTGGGGAGGGGCTGCTATGGGACATTATATTGTGTGGAGGGGCCGCTATGGGACATTATACTGTGTGGAGGGGCTGCTATGGGACATTATATTGTGTGGAGGGGCCACTATGGGACATTATACTGTGTGGTGGGGCCGCTATGGGACATTGTACTGTGTGGAGGGGCCGCTATGGGATATTGTACTGTGTGGTGGGGCTGCTATGGGACATTATACAGTGTGGAGGGGCCGCTATGGGACATTATACTGTGTGGAGGGGCTGCTATGGGGACATTATACTGTGTGGAGGGGCTACTATGGAACATTATACTGTGTGGAGGGGCTGCTATGGGACATTATATTGTGTGGAGGGGCCGCTATGGGACATTATATTGTGTGGAGGGGCCACTATGGGACATTATACTGTGTGGTGGGGCCGCTATGGGACATTGTACTGTGTGGAGGGGCCGCTATGGGATATTGTACTGTGTGGTGGGGCTGCTATGGGACATTATACAGTGTGGAGGGGCCGCTATGGGACATTATACTGTGTGGAGGGGCCACTATGGGACATTATATTGTGTGGAGGGATCACTATGGGACATTATACTGTGTGGAGGGGCCACTATGGGACATTATATTGTGTGGAGGGGCCACTATGGGACATTATATTGTGTGGAGGGGTCACTATGAGACATTATACTGTGTGGAGGGGCCACTATGGGACATTATACTGTGTGGAGGGGTCACTATGAGACATTATACTGTGTGGAGGGGCCACTATGGGACATTATACTGTGTGGAGGGGCTGCTATGGGATATTATATTGTGTGGAAGGGTCACTATGGGACATTATACGGTGTGCAGGGGTCACTATGAGACATTATACTGTGTGGAGGGGTCACTATGAGACATTATATTGTGTGGAGGGGTCACTATGAGACATTATACTGTGTGGAGGGGCCACTATGGGACATTATACTGTGTGCAGGGGCCACTATGGGACATTATACTGTGTGGAGGGGTCACTATGAGACATTATACTGTGTGGAGGGGCCACTATGGGACATTATATTGTGTGGAGGGGTCACTATGAGACATTATACTGTCACCGGGATCTTCATTACAAGTTCAGACAACGATGTTGGTGATGAGTCGGACCCTCGCTGACCTCATGGTGAAGCTGCTGAATCCTCCACCGTCCTGCGGCTATTTCCAGGTACCGCGTTGTGGGCTGCGGATATTTCCATTTCTTGCAGAGCTGGCGGCTGAACTCATAAATTACAGCTGATGACAAAAGTGGAAGCAAACGGCGGCGAAATGAGGCCCAAAGGCAAAATAATGACATATAGAGGCTGGGGGGAGCGGAGGAGCCATCAATCAGCCCCAATTATTCCGCAGTTAATCAGCGCTGCCCTCGCTTTATTGAAGGGTTACGCTGTAATTACGCTGGCAGCGTCCTCTTAATTCATCAAGCCGACAACACATGCCGCTGTTTTCTGCAATCAGGGACGTCACCTTTGTGTCTGTGACCCGGAGCTTCCAGAAGAGTCTGCGAGAGGCGGAAACCTCACAGGCAAGGGCGCAAATTTATGCGGAGGTGCGATCCGGGCCCTGTGTGCAGATACATTGCAGAGCTGTTGTGTGTCTTATTGTTACAATGTATCCAAACGGACGAGTCACCTGATGTACAAGACACCTCCGCTGCTGGGAGATGGACAAAGTCAGCGTGGACTCCGCGGCTTCTCATCGGTAAGGGTTAATTCCGGACAGATATTATCATCATATTACGCTAATCCTTTGCGCCAGAAACAAAATGGAATGAATGAATAACAGCGAATAAGAGGCGGGATGAGGAAGAAACGGGCGAAGTCTGAGCTAATGTGCCCCAAAATGGGCGTATCTGGAGGGTTTGTGAGCAGCCCTGGGTGAATGGATAACCTGTGAATGGAGTTATAAAACCGTGTAAATCCAGTGTGAACGAGGGCCAAGAGGGCGATTTATGTCTTCAGATCCCATGTGACCCTGGACTCCCGGATCTGTAGGTGACCTTTACGTTACTCACAAGATCATGTGACCGTTGTGAGATTTTCCCATTCAAGTCTGTTAGAGTCTGAGTTGCGGCTGAACACAGCTGTGCAACACATTTTGAGTCATGTGACCGGCGTTCGGCTGCGCCATGTCCTGGGAGTCAGATGAGTTGCTGTAACGTTTCTGCGGTTTTGGTACATTTTTTTATTTCGGCAATTTACAGTTTTTATTGCTTATTGCAGAAGAAACGCGGTAATATGTGCGTGGTTCACTGGTTATCTGCAATGTCCTAAAGCAGGAGCGGTAACTGCAGAACAATGGCTGAAATTATCGCAGGTCACATGACTCTTACAAGGATAGAAGTGACTGATGGACGTAATGTATAGAAAAACAGAGGAAGGGAGGATTCAAAAATGACCCCTCCTCCAACCAGACCCCAAGTGTAGGTGGAGCCAAGCGTCCATACATCCCACCCATGAGGAATCAGATGAGCATCATAACTCCTTACTGTGGCCCTGTCTGCATCTATTTATATCTGTATATTGCTGTATGTTATTACAGAAAAGTCAGAAAATATGCACATAAATATGGGTGCTCGCCACTGGGAAAAGGTAGCATCCCTTTCAAAACAAATTGTAAAAAACAGGCAGCACTTCATAGTATAGTGAAGTAAAAAGTGGGTTTATTGCCCCATGCGACATTTCGCCTCTATAGTGAGCCTGTATCAAGCAACACAATAGTGATAGTATGCAAATATAAATAGGGTGTGCAATATCAATCAATCATAAGTGACAATCAAGCAATTAGATAAAAAATGTATAAAAATTGATACATAATATATCATACATAGTGCATTATAATATACGTGAAAATACAAGTGTAGAAGATCAGGTGTGAACCTGAATAACAGAAACATCTATGATAATGAATAATAACCAGCAGGTGTATAGATATATAATATGCAAATACCTGATACCATCCAGAAGCCTGTGTCACATAGTCCATAGATCGATAGATAGATAGATGATAGATAGATAGATATGAGATAGATAGATAAATAGATAGATATGAGATAGATAGATAGATATGAGCTAGATAGATAGATAGATAGATAGATAGATAGATAGATAGATAGATATGAGATAGATAGATAGATAGATTAGATTGGATTCAAACCCTAAAGGTCCAGTATACGATCCCAAATAAGTAGTAGAACAAATGGAGTGCTGTCTATTTGTTCTACTAGATAGATATATACAGTGGGGAAAAAAAGTATTTAGTCGGCCCCCAATTGTGCAAGTTCTCCCACTTATAAAGATTATTCCGGCCTGTAATTGTCATCATAGGTAGACCTCAACTATGAGAGACAAAATGAGAAAACTAATCCAGAAAATCACATTGTCTGATTTTTAAAGAATTTATTTGCAAATTATGGTGGAAAATAAGTATTTGGTCACCTACAAACAAGCAAGATTTCTGTCTCTCACAGCCCTGTAACTTCTCCTTTAAGAGGCTCCTCTGTCCTCCACTCATTACCTGTAGTAATGGCTCCTGTGTGACATTGTTATCAGTATAAAAGACCCCTGTCCACAACCTCAGTCACACTCCAAACTCCACTATGGTGAAGACCAAAGAGCTGTGGAAGGACCAGAAACAAAATGGTAGCCCTGCACCAGGCTGGGAAGACTGAATCTGCAATAGGCAAGCAGCTTGGTGTGAAGAAATCACCTGTGGGAGCAATAATTAGAGAATGGAAGACATACAAGACCACTGATAATCTCCCTCCATCAGGGGCTCCACGCAAGATCTCACCCCGTGGGGTCAAAATGATCACAAGAACGGTGAGCAAAAATCCCAGAACCACCCGGGGGGACCTAGTGAGTGACCTGCAGAAAGCTGGAACTAACGTAACAAAGGCTACCGTCAGTAACACACTACACCGCCAGGGACTCAGATCCTGCAGTGCCAGACGTGTCCCCCTGCTTAAGCCAGTACATATCCGGGCCCGGCTGAAGTTTGCTAGAGAGCATTTGGATGTTCCAGAAGAGTATTGGGAGAATGTCATATGGTCAGATGAAACCAAACTAGAACTGTTTGGTAGAAACACAACTCGTGGTGTTTGGAGGAGAGTGAATGCTGAGTTGTATCCAAAGAACACCATACCTACTGTGAGGCATGGGGGGCCGACATCATGTATGGGGCTGTTTCTCTGCAAAGGGACCAGGACGACTGATCCGTGTACATGAAAGAATGAATGGGGCCATGTATGGGGAGATTGTGAGAGCAAACCTCCTTCCATCAGCAAGGGCATTGAAGATGAAACGTGGCTGGGTCTTTCAGCATGACAATGATCCCAAGCACACCGCCAGGACAACGAAGGAGCGGCTTCGTAAGAAGCATTTCAAGGTCCTGGAGTGGCCTAGCCAGTCTCCAGATCTCAGCCCCATAGAAAACCTTTGGAGGGAGGTGAAAGTCCGTGTTGCCCAGCGACAGCCCCAAAACATCCCTGCTCTAGAGGAGATCTGCATGGAGGAATGGGCCAACATACCAGCAACAGTGTGTGCCAACCTTGTGAAGACTTACAGGAAACGTTTCACCTCTGTCATTGCCAACAAAGGAGATAGAACAAAGGATTGAGATGAACTTTTGTTATTGGCCAAATACTTATTTTCCACCATAATTTGCAAATAAATTCTTTAAAAATCAGACAATGTGATTTTCTGGATTAGTTTTCTCATTTTGTCTCTCATAGTTGAGGTCTACCTATGATGACAATTACAGGCCGGCCTCATCTTTATAAGTGGGAGAACTTGCACAATTGGTCGCTGACTAAATACTTTTTTTCCCCACTGTATATAGATATGAGATAGATAGATAGATAGATAGATATGAGATAGATAGATAGATAGATAGAGATAGATATGAGATAGATAGATAGAGATGAGATAGATAGATAGATAGATAGATAGATAGATAGATAGATAGATAGATGAGATAGATAGATAGATAGATATGAGATAGATAGATATGAGATAGATAGATAGATAGATAGAGATAGATAGATATGAGATAGATAGATAGATAGATAGGAGATAGATAGATAGATAGATAGATAGATATGAGATAGATAGATAGAGATAGATAGATATGAGATAGATAGATAGATAGATAGATATGAGATAGATAGACAGTATTTTCCTTCAAGATAAAGAAAAGGCCCTAAAAGTATCCACTCCTGGATCGTCCTCCTGCGTAGCTGACATCCACTATAGCGTAGGTCACACCATAGATTCAGAATAGATTGCAGAATGATATGGTCATGATGACCTGTGTCAGTGTCAGTCTTTACTGTCAGTCTTGCCTTCTATTCATGATAATACAAAACAAGTCATTTTTCTGTTCTGTTGGTCACAACAAATATTGATTCATGTAGTGAAGGAATTTCTAATTTCTTAGAACACAATATTGTCTCTGGTTTCTCCTTTAAGTGTCTGAAGTTTTACGTCAGAATTCTCTGCAGTGATCTCTGAAGGATTTCAGGCTGATTATGAATGCGCCAGCTGTGCGATGAATTGCGTGCCGCTGCGCCAGACATTCACTTTATCTCTTAGTTTGATTTTCGTGCTACAATCCAGCGAGCGCATCTTCTGTGCTTCTTGTTATAAATTCCTTGTAAGGAGCCGCAGTCGCCTCGTCGCGTCCTGCGTGGTGGCTGATTGACAGCTCCTGATGACCGGGGGCTGGAGACGCTCAGTGAGATTATGACCAAGGTTAAACGCAGCATGGCGGTGAAGGGTGCGGGCCCGTCAGATGTGACGCCTCAGCAGGAGTCTGCGCTCTAAATGCACAATCACCCCCATCCTCACACCAGGGCGCCCTCCACGGTTTAACTGTTCGCTGTCTTGTTTATTCAGATTTTTATTGTTAATGTCTCTTTAAGTTGTAAAATTCACGCACCGATGAACACGAGGAAAAACAGCGAGAAAAGGAGACGAAGCGTGAGGAGCGGCTGCAGCCTTAAAGAGGGGGCACGGAGGGCAGCGCCGAGGAGCATGAGTGGGGGAGGGAAAGGGTGGCAAAAAATTATATATAACATAATTGCTAAATGTATCACTGCCATTACTATTATTGCTACATTTAAGGAAATCCTCCAAAGTCGATGAAACTCGTCACTTGCGCCATTTTTCTAATGGACATTATGTGAGTTCTCTGGTCCCCTTATTGTCCCCTTCCCCAATTTCCCCAACAAGGGTTTATTTCTTGTATCAATAAGTGGAGGAATAAGTGAATTAGTGCAACACCATGGCTTCCTTCCAAAAACAGCGCCAGACGTGTGCACAGGTTGTGCTTGGTATTGCAGCTCAGCCCCAATTACTGTAATGGGACACAGAAAATATATTGTTTTTAATTTTTGACTCCCCCCCCCCTTCCAAACCCCATAACTTTGTTATTTTTCCGTTCTCAGAGTCATATGAGGTCTTATTGTTTGCGGGACAAATTTTTTTCATGTTGCTACCATTAGTTATTCTGTACAATGTACTGGGAAGCTGGAAAAAAATTCAGAATGAGGTGGATTTGAAGAAAAATTGCATTTGCGCGACTTTCTTACGGGCTTCGTTTTTACGGCGTTCACTGTGCAGCCAAAATGACATGTCACCTGTATTCTATGTTTCGGTACGATTCTGAGGATACCAAATTTATATGGTTTTATTTACATTTTAACCCCTTAACAAAAATCTAAAACTGTGCAAAAAATGTTTTATTTTCTAAACGTTGCCATATTCTGACACCTGTAACTTTTTTATACTTCCGTGTACGGGGATGTGTAGGGCGTCTTCTTTTTGCAGGACCAGGTGTACTTTTTAGTTATACCATTTTGAGGAAATGTCTATTGCTTTGATCACTTTTTATTCAAATTTTTATCAGAGGTCAAACAGTGAATAAACAGCGGTTCGGCACTTTTTTTTCCCCGCTACGATATTTACCGTACAGGAAAATATTTTTATAGATTTGTAGACCGGGTGTTTTTTAGACACAGGGATACCTAATGTGTATGTGTTTCACAGTACTGTTCTCGGAAAAGGGGGGTAATTAGAATTTTTAATATTTGTAATTTTTTTAATATTTTTTTTAATTAATTTTTTTTGCATTTATTAGACCCCCTAGGGGTCTTGAACCCCAAGGGGTCTGATCACTAATGCAATGCATTATAATATAATAATAATAGAAGTAAATGGCAGACTAGTCTGGGAGCCTTCAATAGGCTCTCATCTGTCATCCCAACAAGATGCCAGCGGCCATCTTTATTCTATTCCTACACGAGCGGTTCTGCGCATGCCGAGTGGCCATCTTTACACGAGCGGCTCTGCGCATGCCGAGCGGCCATCTTTACACGAGCGGCTCTGCGCATGCCGAGCGGCCATCTTTACACGAGCGGCTCTGCGCATGCCGAGCGGCCATCTTTACATGAGCGGCGCTGCGCTGCCGGCGGCCATCTTTATTCTTTTCCTTTACATGAGCGAGGAGGACCAGGACATTGCAGGGGCCATGATACAACGGCAAAGGTAGGAGTAGAATAGCCTTTCTAAAGGCTATTCCGATGTGTCCTTAGTTTAAAATGCGATTCGCTACCACGAAGCATGAGGAAATCCAGATTTGATGCAAATCGAAGATTTCCTGAAATTCGGATCGAATTCCACTTCGTCAGCTTCGATTCGCTCATCTCTAGTTGGGATCAATAGGGGTGTCTGAGGCCATGGAAACATGGAAGGTTTCCCCACATTGAGCCATAGAATTGATCTGCGCCACACATGTCTCCATGTTATTGAATTATTTGTACCTAAATGTGGTGTCATGGCGTGCGTCCTATAGATGAATGCAAACACTACTACTAAATCTACCTCTTCTATCCCCACCAATAGTCGCCATTCATCCGATGTCCCAGGGAATGTCCACATTGTCCTGTCTAAAATCAATAGAATGAAACATTGTAATGAAAGTGGAGGAAGGGGACGGGGTGACATTGTGTCCGATCCTGTGTTGGTTTGTCCGATCTGATGTCCTAAGGAATGTCCGGTCTAATATGTAACAAGATGTAACAGTGTGTCCGATTCTGTGTTGCTGCGTAACAGAGGACGTATCACTCGTATGGACGGCAGATCAGCAGAACAGAGGGTCCGGGGCGACTTTGAACTTATAAATGGCTCCTTTGAAGGGGCGATGGGTGAGGAAGTTGCAGGAAGAGAAGTCTGAGAAGTTTGTGCTTACTCGGAGCTTTGGACACCGATCCTCGCTGTGTGTACAGGTGGCCGCGGCACACACGGTTCCTGCCAATTTCTAAAGTTACACATTTGTCCAGTAAAACAAGCATCCTGATCCGGGTGAGCAGGCAGGGCACGCACCAGGGGCCCCTAAGCATGCAGATTAAATATCACTGATTCTGCAGCCGGGGCCGGCAGAGGCCTCGCGAGCACAAACCCTCAGTCTCTTCCTGTCCTCAGAAGAGCAGGATAATAGGAGTTGTCCCCGGAGAGGCGGCAGGAACTTCTCCAGCGCACGACACGTGTTCAGCACATTTGCTGGAATGTTCCTTAAAAAGATTCAGACAAAAGAACTTGTGTCAAATGCAAAAAGTTGCACCTCGTCCTCAGATAGGGATGTTAATGGAAAAATTCTAAAGGGCTAAGGAAGGGCAATGGGTTAAATTGTCAGTCGTCAACTTAATATCATTATTCTTTACTTTCATCCTCTGGAAGCCGGAGACGTATGATATAATGAAGGTGATGGCGATTTCTGAATGTTGCTAAATTATTGGCGGTAGATAGATATTGTAGAATTCACATACGAAGATAAAGTGCTGAGACTTTGCAGTGTGTGACCCCTACATCCCTTCTCTCCGCCCTGCACCTCTGCCTCCCTGCACCCCTGCCCTCAGCCCTGCACCTCTGCCTCCCTGCACCCCTGCCCTCCGCCCTGCACCCCTTCTCTCCACCCTGCACCTCTGCCGCCCTGCACCCCTGCCCTCCGCCCTGCACCCATGCCCTCCGCCCTGCACCTCTGCCTCCCTGCACCCATGCCCTCCGCCCTGCACCCCTTCTCTCCGCCCTGCACCTCTGCCGCCCTGCACCCATGCCCTCCGCCCTGCACCTCTGCCTCCCTGCACCCATGCCTTCCTCCCTGCACCCCTTCTCTCCGCCCTGCACCTCTGCCGCCCTGCACCCATGCCCTCCGCCCTGCACCTCTGCCTCCCTGCACCCATGCCCTCCGCCCTGCACCCCTGCCCTCCGCCCTGCACCCCTGCACCCATGCCCTCCGCCCTGCACCTCTGCCTCCCTGCACCCATGCCCTCTGCCCTGCACCCCTTCTCTCCGCCCTGCACCTCTGCCTCCCTGCACCCATGCCCTCCGCCCTGCACCTCTGCCTCCCTGCACCCCTGCCCTCCGCCCTGCACCCCTTCTCTCCACCCTGCACCTCTGCCGCCCTGCACCCCTGCCCTCCGCCCTGCACCCCTGCACCCATGCCCTCCGCCCTGCACCTCTGCCTCCCTGCACCCATGCCCTCCACCCTGCACCCCTTCTCTCCGCCCTGCACCTCTGCCGCCCTGCACCCATGCCCTCCGCCCTGCACCTCTGCCTCCCTGCACCCATGCCCTCCGCCCTGCACCCCTTCTCTCCGCCCTGCACCTCTGCCGCCCTGCACCCATGCCCTCCGCCCTGCACCTCTGCCTCCCTGCACCCCTGCCCTCCGCCCTGCACCCCTTCTCTCCGCCCTGCACCTCTGCCGCCCTGCACCCCTGCCCTCAGCCCTGCACCTCTGCCTCCCTGCACCCCTGCCCTCCGCCCTGCACCCCTTCTCTCCGCCCTGCACCTCTGCCGCCCTGCACCCCTGCCCTCAGCCCTGCACCTCTGCCTCCCTGAACCCCTGCCCTCCGCCCTGCACCCCTTCTCTCCACCCTGCACCTCTGCCACCCTGCACCCCTGCCCTCCGCCCTGCACCCCTGCACCCATGCCCTCCGCCCTGCACCTCTGCCTCCCTGCACTCCTGCCCTCTGCCCAGCACCTCAGCCTCCCTGCACCCCTGCCCTCTGCCCTGCACCCCTTCTCTCCGCCCTGCACCTCTGCCGCCCTGCACCCCTGCCCTCTGCCCAGCACCTCAGCCTCCCTGCACCCCTGCCCTCCGCCCTGCACCTCTGCCTCCCTGCACCCCTGCCTTCTGCCCAGCACCTCAGCCTCCCTGCACCCCTGCCCTCCGCCCTGCACCTCTGCTGCCCTAGTGACTAGTATTGAGCTTTATCTCTGTTCTACCTCAGTTACAAAGGATGAAAAGGTCTCCGCTCCAGCAAGATAAACTGAGTATTGTAGTATGTAGTACACTGAGCAGCCCTACAGAGGATGGCGGTGATATAGCAATGATAAATATGTACTGAAAAAGTAACAAAATATGAAATACATAATAAATATAGTCATTACAATAACAGCGGAATAGAACATTTCCCACAGCAGGAGATCAGCAAAAACTGTCATAATGCATGCAAAAAGTGCACAAAGTAACAGAAGAGAGGCTGCTACACAGCGGGGAGTGTGGGGTGTATTGTATATCTTGTGTCTGTGGTCATCAGAGCGCTGACTGTATTCCACAGGTCTGATACATGTTTACTGACCATCCCACATGTCACCTCTACTTCATGACTGGTAGGACAGAACAGCACTCAGGATCGCCCCCTTTCTTGTCCCCTGCCAGGGGAGCACAAGCTGATATTGAGGAATAGTCCCAACTTGAGCTGTCGTGCTCCATGGCAGTGCCGCTGTCTTCTCGTCTATACAAGGGAGTAGCTATGGGGGTGCAGAGGTAGCAGTCATTACCTGGCCATGAAGGTTGAGGGAGCCCAAAGGTCTCATAACAGCCTAATAAGGCACCAGAATTATACATAGTACACAGTAAGTGGGGGCCCTGTTACAGGTAATGTATCAGGGCCCAGAAGCCGCACTTCCTTTTGTCACTTTCCCAAAAATCTCAGCAGAAAAGTGGCAATATGTCTGTAAGTAAATATTAATAATGACCAGAGCAAGACAGAAGTTCACACTGCTGAATTACATGGACAGCGCTTCATTTTAGGTATAAATACTCTCTACCTTATAGCTAGCTGTATAATCAGTATGTAGTGAGCTCCCCCTAGTGGTGACTGTATAATCTGTATGTAGTGAGCTCCCCCTAGTGGTGACTGTATAATCTGTATGTAGTGAGCTCCTCCTAGTGGTGACTGTATAATCTGTATGTAGTGAGCTCCTCCTAGTGGTGACTGTATAATCTGTATGTAGTGAGCTCCTCCTAGTGGTGACTGTATAATCTGTATGTAGTGAGCTCCTCATAGTGGTGACTGTATAATCTGTATGTAGTGAGCTCCTCCTAGTGGTGACTGTATAATCTGTATGTAGTGAGCTCCCTCTAGTGGTGACTGTATAATCTGTATGTAGTGAGCTCCTCCTAGTGGTGACTGTATAATCTGTATGTAGTGAGCTCCTCCTAGTGGTGACTGTATAATCTGTATGTAGTGAGCTCCTCCTAGTGGTGACTGTATAATCTGTATGTAGTGAGCTCCTCCTAGTGGTGACTGTATAATCTTTATGTAGTGAGCTCCTCCTAGTGGTGACTGTATAATCTTTATGTAGTGAGCTCCTCCTAGTGGTGACTGTATAATCTGTATGTAGTGACCTCCTCCTAGTGGTGACTGTATAATCTGTATGTAGTGAGCTCCTCCTAGTGGTGACTGTATAATCTGTATGTAGTGAGCTCCCTCTAGTGGTGACTGTATAATCTGTATGTAGTGAGCTCCCTCTAGTGGTGACTGTATAATCTGTATGTAGTGAGCTCCCTCTAGTGGTGACTGTATAATCTGTATGTAGTGAGCTCCCCCTAGTGGTGACTGTATAATCTGTATGTAGTGAGCTCCTCCTAGTGGTGGCTGTATAATCTGTATGTAGTGAGCTCCCTCTAGTGGTGACTGTATAATCTGTATGTAGTGAGCTCCTCCTAGTGGTGACTGTATAATCTGTATGTAGTGAGATCCTCCTAGTGGTGACTGTATAATCTGTATGTAGTGAGCTCCCTCTAGTGGTGACTGTATAATCTGTATGTAGTGAGCTCCCTCTAGTGGTGACTGTATAATCTGTATGTAGTGAGCTCCCTCTAGTGGTGACTGTATAATCTGTATGTAGTGAGCTCCTCCTAGTGGTGGCTGTATAATCTGTATGTAGTGAGCTCCCCCTAGTGGTGACTGTATAATCTGTATGTAGTGAGCTCCCTCTAGTGGTGATGTGGCATCCCAGAGCTGGCTATGGCTGGGCTGAGGGTGATCTCTGTGCATTGTATTATTTCCTGTTGCTTCATAGCCTGTGTGACATAGCAGGGGGTCCTGAGTCTCACACAACACAGCGCCACCTAGTGAGCCTCACACATGCATTACACCTCCCATAGGATTGAATAGTAACCAAATGTCCCATGGGAGGACATCGCCTGGGAAAAGGGGAGGAGTCAGCTGATCACTGGGTCCCCATGGTAACACCCCTGCAGGAAGGTCCTGCGTGTGAGGAGTTAGAAGTGTGGAGTGTTAGGAGGAGGAGGTGAGGAGATAAGTGTGATGTCCTGTGAAGAAAGCAGTGAATTTAGTGCAGGAATCTCAAGTCCTAGACAGGCCCAGGAAGGTTGGAGAGCTGACATACTCCAGCTATTCAGAAGATCCTGTCCCCTGTCTGCCTAGCCATCGCCCTGAAGGAAGTCAAGCATCATTATCTTGTCAGCCTGAGACTGTGGAGAGAACATTCTGGAACACGTGCTCCATAGCAAGTATCACAGGATCCAGGGGCCAAGGCCAGACCTGTGGAATATCCTGCCCCCCTGACTATTGCACCCCGAAACTCTGAGCTATCAGGACCACATAACGTGAGTGGGGAATATTATGTACTAGTATCATGGTGGGCATCCTCCTATGTGCCAAATAGGAGCCCAGACGCACCTTAGGGCTGTAACACTGAAGTATAAGGGGCTAGGAACACCTTTCATCAAGTCTACCCTGCACCCCAGGACTTTGCTGTGTCACCAGGCGTACCCCGTTGTTTTGTATTGAAGAAACTGTTTAAGCATTTGTGCCTCCACACCCATGGAAGTAAAAGTTCAACTTTACAACCGTTTCTGTGTCTGACTCTGCACCGACAACATCAGGGCGCCCCAAACACCACCAGTCGGCACAGTATAGGGGAAGCGCCCCGGGGGAACAATCACCACCAACATTTGTGCAGCCCCCTCATCACCGGTACCAGTGGTGGTAACGTGGGACAGCACCAGCGCTGCGCCCTCGTGCCCAGAGACCGTGACAAGTCTGCGCTGTTTGCACCCCGCAATCCCAACTGCAGCGTTACCTTCCATCTGGTCACCGCAGTGACTGTATAATTTGTATGTAGTGAGCTCCTCCTAGTGGTGACTGTATAATCTGTATGTAGTGAGCTCCCCTCTAGTGGTGACTGTATAATCTGTATGTAGTGAGCTCCTCCTAGTGGTGACTGTATAATCTGTATGTAGTGAGCTCCTCCTAGTGGTGACTATATTATCTGTATGTAGTGAGCTCCCCCTAGTAGTGACTGTACCCTAATCTGTATGTAGTGAGCTCCCTCTAGTGGTGACTGTATAATCTGTATGTAGTGAGCTCCTCCTAGTGGTGACTGTATAATCTGTATGTAGTGAGCTCCTCCTAGTGGTGACTATATTATCTGTATGTAGTGAGCTCCCTCTAGTGGTGACTGTAGAATCTGTTTGTAGTGAGCTCCCCCTAGTGGTGACTGTATAATCTGTATGTAGTGAGCTCCTCCTAGTGGTGACTGTATAATCTGTATGTCGTGAGCTCCCCCTAGTGGTGACTGTATAATCTGTATGTAGTGAGCTCCCCCTAGTGGTGACTGTATTATCTGTATGTAGTGAGCTCCCTCTAGTGGTGGCTGTATAATCTTTATGTAGTGAGCTCCCCCTAGTGGTGGCTGTATAACCAGTATGTAGTGAGCTCCTCCTAGTGGTGACTATATTATCTGTATGTAGTGAGCTCTTCCTAGTGGTGACTGTATAATCTGTATGTAGTGAGATCCTCCTAGTGGTGACTGTATAATCTGTATGTAGTGAGCTCCCCCTAGTGGTGGCTGTATAATCTGTATGTAGTGAGTTCCCTCTAGTGGTGACTGTATAATCTGTATGTAGTGAGCTCCTGCTAGTGGTGACTGTATAATCTGTATGTAGTGAGCTCCCCCTAGTGCTGACTGTATAATCTGTATGTAGTGAGCTCCCCCTAGTGGTGACTGTATAATCTGTATGTAGTGAGCTCCTCCTAGTGGTGGCTGTATAATCTGTATGTAGTGAGCTCCTCCTAGTGGTGACTGTATAATCTGTATGTAGTGAGCTCCCTCTAGTGGTGGCTGTATAATCTGTATGTAGTGAGCTCCCCCTAGTGGTGACTGTATAATCTGTATGTAGTGAGCTCCTCCTAGTGGTGACTTTATAATCTGTATGTAGTGAGCTCCGGCTCTAGTGGTGACTGTATAATCTGTACGTAGTGAGCTCTCTCTAGTGGTGACTGTATAATCTGTATGTAGTGAGCTCCTCCTAGTGGTGGCTGTATAATCTGTATGTAGTGAGCTCCCCCTAGTGGTGACTGTATAATCTGTATGTAGTGAGCTCCCCCTAGTGGTGACTGTATAATCTGTATGTAGTGAGCTCCCCCTAGTGGTGACTGTATAATCTGTATGTAGTGAGTTCCTTCCAGTGGTGGCCTTAATATAGCTTTACTGTGCTGCTCTACTACATGTGATGTGAAAGGGTGGGGCCCCAACAACCTCATATGTGTAGATCTCATGAACACTTCCCAGTATGATAACCCTGGGGGATGCCCTGTGGGTGGAGTCTCAGTTTCTTTAGGAGTGTTGCGCCTCACTTTGAATTTCTGTTGTTTTGCAGTGGCCTGTAGGGGTCACTGTTGCTCTGGTCAGTCAATGACTGCCATTATCCTGGTTCTTTTTCTAGCCCAGGACGATCACTCAGGAATTATTTCAGCTCCTCCACCATCTCCAGTTTTTTGCATCCATTAATAGGTGCCACTATTAAATAGAGAATTTTCTCTATCCCGCACCTAGCAGCAGCTCCCCCTGTCCTGGACTCTAGTCCTTAGCTACACTAATACATTGTAGCAAACCATGAACCCTAACCTGCTGAGGGTTGATGACAATGTATCATGGCAGATAATCCAGGGAAAGCTAGACACAGCAGCAGCACGAATGTCTTCTGTCCTGGCTGTAAGCGGACAGTCTGCACTGCTCTGATACATTGTAACAACTTTTCAACTGTGTTTGTGTTTTAGTTTCTGATTATTTTCAAACTTTCTTTTTACTGTCAATAAGTAACAATCAATGCCTGCATCTTCAGACTGGAAATAAGACCTGACACAGTCCTGCTTACACAGCTGAGCGGTTGTTACAGTGTATCAGTCTAGGTAATCCTCCGCAAGCTATGCAGAGTTCAGGCCAATTGCTCTCACCTTTACTTGCAAACATTCGACAGATCACGAATCTGTCACTTTGCATCGCTCCGTCCACGCAGCTGAGGCTCAGACGCCATTATTAGATGTATTCTGTCATTTATTAGATAAGTTTCTCCATCCTGTTCTTGTGTCTTCTGGAATATTGTGCGGCAGAAAAGTGCGCACTGTCCTTTATCTCTGTCCATAGGAAAGTCCAGATTAATCACAATGCCTGCAGATGGGGCGGCGAGCGCGGCGGCAGCGAGCGTGATAAATGACCACTATTTATTTGTTTTAAATGTGCAATGAAAGTGTCCGCCTGCAATCTGCATAGTGGAAGCCGCTGACCCCCCGACTAATGCAAATAAATTAGCTGCTTGTGGACGGGGCGATGGCGTAATTCCTCAATCTATCATGATAGGCGCGCAACATTTATAAAATCCAAATCGTCTCATGGAAAAACCAAATGTCAACTAATGAAAATAAAATGGGATGTAAGGGAGGGGGCTCTATATAACATGATATCCTTATTATACAGCATAATGATCTGCAGCAGCCACTGGACAGCGGGGAAGCTATACACACGTAAGGGGGAGGGGCCAAGGGAAGAATATATGCGGTATATACAGAAATGTATCTATTGTAGTCAAGATCTGCAGGGGTGGAGCCAGTGGTGAACCTAGTCTCTATCAAAAGACACCCCCCCCCCAAAAAAAAAAAATATATACAGTATATAAAATTGCGTTTCCATGCTGTTAGCGTCACACACTGTTATTGTCGTACAATAAACATACTTATGAAACAGTTTTTAAGAATTCTTCTTCCTGTATTACTTCAGTATCAGAAATCAACAACACGGCATTAACAATGAAAGTAACTTCACACATCTTCTGCTTGGTGGACGGACGAGCCCACGTGGCCCCCATTCTCTATAATAGGAGCGCCGCAGATAGCTGAGGACTGGACTTCGGGTGTCTTTGGCGCTCCCATTGAAGTGAATGAGAGCCCCGCGGGTTCGTCCATCCACCAAGTGACACCTATATATATGGCTGCAGCCAGGCTGGATTCCCACCTAGTGGGGGGAAAAACCCAATTCTCATGCTCAGTGGGGGTCTCAGCAGACAGACCCCCATCACTCAGGTATTTATCCTCTATCATTTAGGTGTATACAGGGCAGTAACATTCTGTGACTTACAGGTGACGTCTCTGACTAATCGGTCACATTTCCCATTTCTTCCCTCCGGACCGCCATGACCACTTCTTCCAGCTGTGACTTGTCTCTGTACAGTTTGCAGCACAGACATCTTTGGCTCCTCACTTTTCCAGGCACCGACCCACATTGTCCTCACCTGCACACCCATCCTGCTGCTACCCCAATTATATAATATATGATATAACCCCCCATCATGAATAATACCCCCAAGTGCATCTTTATATTAATAATGTCCGTGTGTACCCTGTATAAATAGTGCCCCTTATTAATAATGTCCGTGTGTACCCTGTATAATTAGTGCTCCTTATTAATAATGTCCGTGTGTACCCTGTATAAATAGTGCCCCTTATTAATAATGTCCGTGTGTACCTTGTATAAATAGTGCCCCTTATTAATAATGTCCGTGTGTACCCTGTATAAATAGTGCCCCTTATTAATAATGTTCGTGTGTACCCTGTATAACTAGTGCCCCTTATTAATAATGTCCGTGTGTACCCTGTATAAATAGTGCCCCTTATTAATAATGTCCATGTGTACCCTGTATAAATAGCGCCCCTTATTAATAATGTCCGTGTGTACCCTGTATAAATAGTGCCCCTTATTAATAATGTCCGTGTGTACCCTGTATAAATAGTGCCCCTTATTAATAATGTCCGTGTGTGCCCTGTATAAATAGTGCCCCTTATTAATAATGTCCGTGTGTATCCTGTATAAATAGTACCCCTTATTAATAATGTCCGTGTGTCCCCTGTATAAATAGTGCCCCTTATTAATAATGTCCGTGTGTCCCCTGTATAAATAGTGCCCCTTATTAATAATGTCCGTGTGTACCCCTGTATAATTAGTGCCCCTTATTAATAATGTCCGTGTGTACCCTGTATAAATAGTGCCCCTTATTAATAATGTCCGTGTGTACCCTGTATAAATAGTGCCCCTTATTAATAATGTCCGCCTGTACCCTGTATAAATAGTGCCCCTTATTAATAATGTCCGTGTGTACCCTGTATAAATAGCGCCCCTTATTAATAATGTCCGTGTGTACCCTGTATAAATAGTGCCCCTTATTAATAAAGTCCGTGTGTACTCTGTATAATTAGCGCCCCTTATTAATAATGTCCGTGTGTACCCTGTATAAATAGTGCCCCTTATTAATAATGCCCCAGGTGTACTCCCATAAAGAGTGCCCCTTATTAATAATGTCCGTGTGTACCCTGTATAAATAGTGCCCCTTATTAATAATGCCCCAGGTGTACCCCCATAAATAGTGCCCCTTATTAATAATGTCTGTGTGTACCCTGTATAAATAGTGCCCCTTATTAATCATGTCCGTGTGTACCCCCTGTATAAATAGTGCCCCTTATTAATAATGTCCGTGTGTACCCTGTATAAATAGTGCCCCTTATTAATAATGTCCGTGTGTACCCTGTATAAATAGCTCCCCTTATTAATAATGTCCGTGTGTACCCTGTATAAATAATGCCCCTTATTAATAATGTCCGTGTGTACCCTGTATAAATAGTGCCCCTTATTAATAATGTCCGTGTGTACCCTGTATAAATAGTGCCCCTTATTAATAATGTCCGTGTGTGCCCTGTATAAATAGTGCCCCTTATTAATAATGTCCGTGTGTACCCTGTATAAATAGTGCCCCTTATTAATAATGTCCGTGTGTACCCTGTATAAATAGTGTCCCTTATTAATAATGTCCCCGTGTACCCTGTATAAATAGTGCCCCTTATTAATAATGTCCGTGTGTACCCTGTATAAATAGTGCCCCTTATTAATAATGTCCGTGTGTACCCTGTATAAATAGTGCCCCTTATTAATAATGTCCGTGTGTACCCTGTATAAATAGTGCCCCTTATTAATAATGTCCGTGTGTACCCTGTATAAATAGTGCCCCTTATTAATTACATCCGTGTGTACCCTGTATAAATAGTGCCCCTTATTAATTACATCCGTGTGTGCCCTGTATAAATAGTGCCCCTTATTAATAATGTCTGTGTGTACCCTGTATAAATAGTGCCCCTTATTAATAATGTACGTGTGTACCCTGTATAAATAGTGTCTCTTATTAATAATGTCCCTGTGTACCCTGTATAAATAGTGCCCCTTATTAATAATGCCCCAGGTGTACCCTTTATAAATAGTGCCCCTTATTAATAATGTCTGTGTGTACCCTGTATAAATAGTGCCCCTTATTAATAATGTCTGTGTGTACCCTGTATAAATAGTGCCCCTTATTAATAACATCCGTGTGTACTCTGTATAAATAGTGCCCCTTATTACTAATGTCCGTGTGTACCCTGTATAAATAGTGCCCCTTATTAATAATGTCCGTGTGTACCCTGTATAAATAGTGCCCCTTATTAATAATGTCCCCGTGTACCCTGTATAAATAGTGCCCCTTATTAATAATGTCCGTGTGTACCCTGTATAAATAGTGCTCCTTATTAATAATGTCCGTGTGTACCCTGTATAAATAGTGCTCCTTATTAATAATGTCCGTGTGTTCCCTGTATAAATAGTGCCCCTTATTAATAATGTCCGTGTGTACCCTGTATAAATAGTGCCCCTTATTAATAATGTCCGTGTGTACCCTGTATAAATAGTGCCCCTTATTAATAATGTCTCAGGTGTACCCTGTATAAATAGTGCCCCTTATTAATAATGTCCGTGTGTACCCTGTATAAATAGTGCCCCTTATTAATAATGTCCGTGTGTACCCTGTATAAATAGTGCCCCTTATTAATAATGTCCGTGTGTACCCTGTATAAATAGTGCCCCTTATTAATAATGTCCGTGTGTATCCTGTATAAATAGTGCCCCTTATTAATAATGTCCCCGTGTGTACCCTGTATAAATAGTGCCCCTTATTAATAATGCCCCAGGTGTACCCTGTATAAATAGTGCCCCTTATTAATAATATCCGTGTGTACCCTGTATAAATAGTGCCCCTTATTAATAATGTCCCTGTGTACCCTGTATAAATAGTGCCCCTTATTAATAATGTCCGTGTGTACCCTGTATAAATAGTGCCCCTTATTAATAATGTCCGTGTGTACCCTGTATAAATAGTGCCCCTTATTAATAATGTCCGTGTGTACCCTGTATAAATAGTGCCCCTTATTAATAATGTCCCCGTGTACCCTGTATAAATAGTGCCCCTTATTAATAATGTCCGTGTGTACCCTGTATAAATAGTGCCCCTTATTAATAATGTCCGTGTGTACCCTGTATAAATAGTGCTCCTTATTAATAATGACCGTGTGTTCCCTGTATAAATAGTGCCCCTTATTAATAATGTCCGTGTGTACCCTGTATAAATAGTGCCCCTTATTAATAATGTCCGTGTGTACCCTGTATAAATAGTGCCCCTTATTAATAATGTCCCAGGTGTACCCTGTATAAATAGTGCCCCTTATTAATAATGTCCGTGTGTACCCTGTATAAATAGTGCCCCTTATTAATAATGTCCGTGTGTACCCTGTATAAATAGTGCCCCTTATTAATAATGTCCCAGGTGTACCCTGTATAAATAGTGCCCCTTATTAATAATGTCCGTGTGTACCCTGTATAAATAGTGCCCCTTATTAATAATGTCCGTGTGTACCCTGTATAAATAGTGCCCCTTATTAATAATGTCCGTGTGTACCCTGTATAAATAGTGCCCCTTATTAATAATGTCCGTGTGTATCCTGTATAAATAGTGCCCCTTATTAATAATGTCCCCGTGTGTACCCTGTATAAATAGTGCCCCTTATTAATAATGCCCCAGGTGTACCCTGTATAAATAGTGCCCCTTATTAATAATATCCGTGTGTACCCTGTATAAATAGTGCCCCTTATTAATAATGTCCGTGTGTACCCTGTATAAATAGTGCCCCTTATTAATAATATCCGTGTGTACCCTGTATAAATAGCGCCCCTTATTAATAATGTCTGTGTGTACCCTGTATAAATAGTGCCCCTTATTAATAATGTCCGTGTGTATCCTGTATAAATAGTGCCCCTTATTAATAATGTCCGTGTGTACCCTGTATAAATAGTGCCCCTTATTAATAATGTCCGTGTGTACCCTGTATAAATAGTGCCCCTTATTAATAATGTCCGTGTGTACCCTGTATAAATAGTGCCCCTTATTAATAATGTCCCCGTGTGTACCCTGTATAAATAGTGCCCCTTATTAATAATGCCCCAGGTGTACCCTGTATAAATAGTGCCCCTTATTAATAATATCCGTGTGTACCCTGTATAAATAGTGCCCCTTATTAATAATGTCCGTGTGTACCCTGTATAAATAGTGCCCCTTATTAATAATGTCCGTGTGTACCCTGTATAAATAGGGCCCTTATTAATAATGTCCCCGTGTGTACCCTGTATAAATAGTGCCCCTTATTAATAATGTCCGCCTGTACCCTGTATAAATAGTGCCCCTTATTAATAATGTCCGTGTGTACCCTGTATAAATAGCGCCCCTTATTAATAATGTCCGTGTGTACCCTGTATAAATAGTGCCCTTTATTAATAATGTCCATGTGTATCCTGTATAAATAGCGCCCCTTATTAATAATGCCCGTGTGTACCCTGTATAAATAGCGCCCCTTATTAATAATGCCCGTGTGTACCCTGTATAAATAGTGCCCCTTATTAATAATGTCCATGTGTATCCTGTATAAATAGTGCCCCTTATTAATAATGTCCCCGTGTGTACCCTGTATAAATAGTGCCCCTTATTAATAATGCCCCAGGTGTACCCTGTATAAATAGTGCCCCTTATTAATAATGTCCATGTGTACCCTGTATAAATAGTGCCCCTTATTAATAATGTCCGTGTGTACCCTGTATAAATAGTGCCCCTTATTAATAATGTCCGTGTGTACCCTGTATAAATAGTGCCCCTTATTAATAATGTCCGTGTGTACCCTGTATAAATAGTGCCCCTTATTAATAATGTCCGTGTGTACCCTGTATAAATAGCGCCCCTTATTAATAATGTCCGTGTGTACCCTGTATAAATAGCGCCCCTTATTAATAATGTCCGTGTGTACCCTGTATAAATAGTGCCCCTTATTAATAATGTCCGTGTGTACCCTGTATAAATAGTGCCCCTTATTAATAATGTCCGTGTGTACTCTGTATAAATAGTGCCCCTTATTAATAATGTCCGTGTGTACTCTGTATAAATAGTGCCCCTTATTAATAATGTCCGTGTGTACCCTGTATAAATAGTGCCCCTTATTAATAATGTCCGTGTGTACCCTGTATAAATAGTGCCCCTTATTAATAATGTCCGTGTGTACCCTGTATAAATAGTGCCCCTTATTAATAATGTCCGTGTGTACCCTGTATAATTAGTGCCCCTTATTAATAATGTCCGTGTGTACCCTGTATAAATAGTGCCCCTTATTAATAATGTCCGTGTGTACCCTGTATAACTAGTGCCCCCTATTAATAATGTCCGCGTGTGCCCTGTATAACTAGTGCCCCCTATTAATAATGTCCGCGTGTACCCTGTATAAATAGTGCCCCTTATTAATAATGTCCGGGTGTACCCTGTATAAATAGTACCCCTTATTAATAATACCCCAGGTGTTAACTAATTAAAAGGTTTTCCAGATCATTAATAAACTAATCAGTGGGGCTCAAAAACCCAGGACCCCTACTGATCAGCTGTATGAATGAACCGTGGTACCTGTGTAAGCGCCGTGACCGCTTCTCTGTTTACATAGTGTCATTCATCTCATAGCGGCCATGTCATGTAACTACAGCCTCGTCCTATACACGTCTATGTGACTAGGCTGTAATGACATCACACGGTTACTATAAACAAACAGGGTGTGATATAAACAGGCACCATAGCCCCCTCATACAGCTGATCAGAGGCGGGGTCCAGTGATCTCTTATTGATAATCTGTCCTAAGGATAGAACATCAATAAAAATGAGCTGGAAAGACCCTTTAATAAAGCCCAAGTGCCACCTTAAAGGGGTTGTCCAGGATAACCACTTTTTTAATATGAGGCTGGGAAAGGTGCTCCGGTGTCTTCCAGCGCGTTCCAGTCCTGCTGCTCCGGTGTTTTCTTCCCCTCAGCGGTCATGTGCGGCAGTGACTTCCGCCAGAAGAGAACACCAGAGCAGCAGAACCAGACTGCGGTGAGATACATCGGCGCACAAGGGACAGGTGAGTAGGTGTTTTTTTTTTTTTAATACAGTATTACATGGTATTATGGCCCACAGCGGCCCCTGCACACGGTATTATGCCCCGCAGCAGGCACTGCACACTGTATTATGCCCCACAGCGGCCCCTGCACACGGTATTATGCTCCATAGTGGCCCCTGCACATGGTATTATGCCTCATAGTGTCCCTTGTACACGGTACTATGCTCCATAGTGGCCCCTGCACTCTGTATTATGCTCCAAAGTGGCCCCTGCACTCAGTATTATGCTCCATAGTGGCCCCTGCACACGATATTATGTCCCATAGTGGCCCCTGCACTTGGTATTATACTCCATAGTGGCCCCTGCACACGTAACTATGCCCCATAGTGGCCCCTGCACACGTAACTATGCACCATAGTGGCCCCTGCACACAGTATTCTGCTTCATAGTAACCCACCCATGAACTATTATTATACTCTGGGGTCTAAAGACCCCAGAGTATAATGATCGGAGACCCAGGTGGTGATAAACATAAAAACCAGTGTTACTTACCTGGGCTCCGCTGCACTCCCTGCTTTCGGCCCTCTTCAATGTTGCACAGACCAGCGTCGCAACATAATGACATCGGCCTGGCTCACGTGACGCCTGGGACTTCACCAAAGAAGGCCGAAGCCTGCTGGGCGTAGCATTGGATCGCTGGAGAGGTGAGTAACAATGGTTTTTATGTTTATCACCTCCCCGGGGTCTCCGATTATTATACTCCGGGGTCTGAAAAGACCCCGGAGTATAATAATAGTAGTATTTGTCCTCACTTACCGATCCCCGCTGCCGCTCACAGCCGCTTATGATTCCCCCCTTCTGCATCTGATAGCAGAAAGAGAAGCGGAGGCGGCCACAGCAGGCGCGGGGATCGGTAAGTAAATAGGCCGTTATCTGCCGGGGATACTCCAGCATGTTACGGCCTATTTATATATAAAAAAAAAAGTTATTGTCACCTACCTGCAATCCCATGATGGAGCCGCCGCCGTCTCCTCTTCTTGCCCGCGACGTCTGCATCTCAGCGTAGGAGGCGTGATGACGTCATTGTATCGCCGCCTGCGCTGACATGCAGAGGTCTCGTAAACCAGCCCAGGACAGGCCCCGCTCAGCTCTGTTTTTTTTTAAAGCGGCCTGTCCTGGGCTGGTTTACATTAAATAAATGGTAAAAATGCCGCCCCCCAGACAGTGACGGACAGTGCCGCCTGAGGCGGCCGCCTCACTTCGCCTCATTAGCGGTGCGCCCCTGGGTGGAGCTAATGAAGTAAGCGTGCAACAAGGGATCAGGGTCCGCCCTAGAGCAGCGCTCCCACAGTGTAATACTGTTTCTCAGCTAGTGAGCTTGTTACAATGTGTCAGTGCAGGAATCCAAATGTATCAGTGTGGAGTTCAGAGTTTACAGGGGATTGTATAGATAGAATGCAGTTGTAACAAACCCTCTTCTGTGAGAAGAATTAGGGTTTTTAGTCTCTAGACAATAATCAGAGATGTCTGAGTATTACATCTAGGGGAGAGTGACCCCGAAATACAGTGCCATATGTGGGCACTACATGGCGGCACACTGTCTACAGCTCTATAGTGCAGTGCTATGGTGTGACTGGGGTCTAACAGTGTAGTGTATGCACACAGCGCCCCCTGGTGAATGTCTGCTACAGTCCTCAGGGCTTGGTGTCAGGCATACGGGCCGCTCCTCACATTGCTAATATATTCTCTTTATTATATATCACATGCACAGCTGAAGGGGAGGGGGTGACATTCATCACACGTAGACGCCGCTGATGACGGAGGGGCTTCTCTGCTGGCAGATACAACATGATGCTAATGAACCCTCAGGGGGCGCTTCATCTGCATAATATCCATAACTACACCCTACTGAGAGCGGGGAATATCCCTCTCCCCGGATTGTATACAGGGTTTATAGCATGGTAGATGCAGATGTTATCACCCACATTATGTAACATGTGACCCCAATAATTGGATAGCACAGATCTCACCCCCTCTACCAGGAGGAAATCCCAGCACAATCTTAGGGACCAATCACAGATGAATTACATCAGCGGCTTCTTCCTATGGATCTGAAGCTGTAGAATATCCCTTTGCACCACTTTACAATATTCCCTTTACCTTATAGAATCTGTCAGGACACAAGCGACTACGCTGACAAATTAGGACATCAATGGGAAGTGGTCAGTTGTGTTTCATTAGGGTTGCATGGGTTAAAATAGCCCCAATAACTAAGCAGGTTTACTGCTAGGAGATTGGCAGAGCTGAGTGACAACCGCTGCAGGAGCTGTAATGGTAGCAGGTCTGTCTGAACACATTGGGGGGTCCAGCTTACCCTCCCCCACACAGAAATAGTGCGCTGCTTTGTGTCAGCCACAGTATAATGCCCCCTTAGTGTCCCCACACAGTATAATGCCCTCTTAGTGTCCCCACACAGTATAATGCCCCCCTTAGTGTTCCCACACAGTATTATGCCCCCTTAGTGTCCCCACACAGTATAATGCCCCCTTAGTGTCCCCACACAGTATAATGCCCCCTCAGTGTCCCCACACAGTATAATGCCCCCTCAGTGTCCCCACACAGTATAATGCCCCCTTAGTGTCCCCACACAGTATAATGCCCCCTTAGTGTCCCCACACAGTATAATGCCCCCTTAGTGTCCCCACACAGTATAATGCCCCCTTAGTGTTCCCACACAGTATTATGCCCCCTTAGTGTCCCCACAGTATAATGCCCCCTCAGTGACCCAACACAGTATAATGCCCCCTTAGTGTCCCCACACAGTATAATGCCCCCTTAGTGTCCCCACACAGTATAATGCCCCCCTTAGTGTCCCCACACAGTATAATGCCCCCTCAGTGTCCCACACACAGTATAATGCTCACTTCGTGTACCACATAGTTTAATGCCTCTTAGCAGCCCCCATGCAGTATAATACCACCTTAGTGACTCCCACACTTTATACAGGGCCCATTTTGGCTCATACACAGTATAATGCCCCTATATTGACCCCCACATTTTAATATCCACCTAGTGGTCCTCACAAAATATAACACCCAATATTGACCTCTACATGGTATAATGCCCTGTATTGGCCTCCACACAGTATAATGTCCCTGTATTGGCCCCCACACAATATAATGCCCTTGTATTGGCCCCCACACAGTATAATGCCCTGTATTGGCCTCCACAAAGTATAATGCCCTGTATTGGCCTCCACACAATATAATGCCATTTATTGTTCCCCACACAGTATAATGTCCCTGTATTAGCCCCCACACAGTATAATGTTCTACTCTACCTCTGTATTCAGCTCTTTCTGCATCCTGAGGACACAGGTAGAGTTGAAAGAGGGAGATGCTGCCCAGGATGGTGGGAGAACATGAGAAATCCAGGACAGTAAATAGGATGTACCCTGCTGCCATACACCCTAGAACAGATGTGTCATGTGCCCTATGTTTAAAGCAGCCTTGAATGGCGGCCATGTTGGTGATAAGCCAGCTTTCCTAGAAACAGATATACAGTCATATGAAAAAGTTTGGGCACCCCTATTAATCTTAATCATTTTTAGTTCTAAATATTTGGGTGTTTGCAACAGCCATTTCAATTTGATATATCTAATAACTGATGGACATAGTAATATTTCAGGATTGAAATGAGGTTTATTGTACTAACAGAAAATGTGCAATCTGCATTAAACCAAAATTTGACCGGTGCAAAAGTATGGGCACCTCAACAGAAAAGTGGCATTAATATTTAGTAGATCCTCCTTTTGCAAAAATAACAGCCTCTAGTCGCTTCCTGTAGCTTTTAATCAGTTCCTGGATCCTGGATGAGGTATTTTTGACCATTCCTCTTTACAAAACAATTCCAGTTCAGTTAAGTTTGATGGTCGCCGAGCATGGACAGCCCGCTTCAAATTATCCCACAGATGTTCAATGATATTCAGGTCTGGGGACTGGGATGGCCATTCCAGAACATTGTAATTGTTCCTCTGCATGAATGCCTGAGTAGATTTGGAGCTGTGTTTTGGATCATTGTCTTGCTGAAATATCCATCCCCGGCGTAACTTCAAATTTGTCACTGATTATTGTACATTATTCTCAAGAATCTGCTGATACTGAGTTGAATCCATGCGACCCTCAACTTTAACAAGATTCCCGGTGCCGGCATTGGCCACACAGCCCCAAAGCATGATGGAACCTCCACCAAATTTTACAGTGGGTAGCAAGTGTTTTCTTGGAATGCTGTGTTTTTTTGACGCCATGCATAACGCCTTTTTGTATGACCAAACAACTCAATCTTTGTTTCATCAGTCCACAGGACCTTCTTCCAAAATGAAGCTGGCTTGTCCAAATGTGCTTTTGCATACCTCAGGCAACTCTGTTTGTGGCGTGTTTTCAGAAACGGCTTCTTTCGCATCACTCTCCCATACAGCTTCTCCTTGTGCAAAGTGTGCTGTATTGTTGTCCGATGCACAGTGACACCATCTGCAGCAAGATGATGCTGCAGCTCTTTGGAGGTGGTCTGTGGATTGTCCTTGACTGTTCTCACCATTCTTCTTCTCTGCCTTTCTGATATTTTTCTTGGCCTGCCACTTCTGGGCTTAACAAGAACTGTCCCTGTGGTCTTCCATTTCCTTACTATGTTCCTCACAGTGGAAACTCACAGGTTAAATCTCTGAGACAACTTTTTGTATCCTTCCCCTGAACAACTATGTTGAACAATCTTTGTTTTCAGATCATTTGAGAGTTGTTTTGAGGAGCCCATGATGCCACTCTTCAGAGGAGATTCAAATAGGAGAACAACTTGCAATTGGCCACCTTAAATACCTTTTCTCATGATTGGATACACCTGGTTATGAAGTTCAAAGCTCAGTGAGGTTACAAAACCAATTTTGTGCTTCAGTAAGTCAGTAAAAAGTAGTTAGGAGTATTCAAATCAATAAAATGATAAGGGTACCCAAATTTTTGCACCGGTCAAATTTTGGTTTAATGCATATTGCACATTTTCTGTTAGTACAATAAACCTCATTTCAATCCTGAAATATTACGGTGTCCATCAGTTATTAGATATATCAAATTGAAATGGCTGTTGCAAACACCCAAATATTTAGAACTAAAAATGATTAAGATTTTAGGGGTAGGGGTGCCCAAACTTTTTCATATGCTGTATATAAAATGAATGAAAAGAATTCATCTTAACATATGTAACATTATATATCATATCATTGTCAGATATACTATATATATATATATATATATATGTTATATAATACTCTGTATTATATTACCTTATAGTTGTGTTGTATTATATATTACTAGCACACTGTATTATATGCTGTTATTGTATATATAGCTGTTTTATCATGTTGTTGTCGTTTTATACTGTATCCCATTATATTACATTGTATAATGTAAATGCTAAATTGTATTACGTTACTATATTGTGTATATGGCTGTACTATAGCTGTATTATACTGTACTATATACAACTGTACTATTGCTGTATTATACTGTACTATATACAACTGTACTATAGCTGTATTATACTGTACTATATACAACTGTACTATAGCTGTATTATACTGTACTATATACAACTGTACTATAGCTGTATTATACTGTACTATATACAACTGTACTATAGCTGTATTATACTGTATCGCATTATATTGTATTACATGTTACTATATTGTGTATATGGCTGTACTATAGCTGTATTATACTGTACTATATACAACTGTACTATAGCTGTATTATACTGTACTATATACAACTGTACTATAGCTGTATTATACTGTACTATATACAACTGTACTATAGCTGTATTATACTGTACTATATACAACTGTACTATAGCTGTATTATACTGTACTATATACAACTGTACTATAGCTGTATTATACTGTACTATATACAACTGTACTATAGCTGTATTATACTGTACTATATACAACTGTACTATAGCTGTATTATACTGTACTATATACAACTGTACTATAGCTGTATTATACTGTATCGCATTATATTGTATTACATGTTACTATATTGTGTATATGGCTGTACTATAGCTGTATTATACTGTACTATATACAACTGTACTATAGCTGTATTATACTGTACTATATACAACTGTACTATAGCTGTATTATACTGTATCGCATTATATTGTATTACATGTTACTATATTGTGTATATGGCTGTACTATAGCTGTATTATACTGTACTATATACAACTGTACTATTGCTGTATTATACTGTACTATATACAACTGTACTATAGCTGTATTATACTGTACTATATACAACTGTACTATAGCTGTATTATACTGTACTATATACAACTGTACTATAGCTGTATTATACTGTACTATATACAACTGTACTATAGCTGTATTATACTGTACTATATACAACTGTACTATAGCTGTATTATACTGTACTATATACAACTGTACTATAGCTGTATTATACTGTACTATATACAACTGTACTATAGCTGTATTATACTGTACTATATACAACTGTACTATAGCTGTATTATACTGTACTATATACAACTGTACTATAGCTGTATTATACTGTATCGCATTATATTGTATTACATGTTACTATATTGTGTATATGGCTGTACTATAGCTGTATTATACTGTACTATATACAACTGTACTATAGCTGTATTATACTGTACTATATACAACTGTACTATAGCTGTATTATACTGTATCGCATTATATTGTATTACATGTTACTATATTGTGTATATGGCTGTACTATAGCTGTATTATACTGTACTATATACAACTGTACTATTGCTGTATTATACTGTACTATATACAACTGTACTATAGCTGTATTATACTGTACTATATACAACTGTACTATAGCTGTATTATACTGTACTATATACAACTGTACTATAGCTGTATTATACTGTACTATATACAACTGTACTATAGCTGTATTATACTGTACTATATACAACTGTACTATAGCTGTATTATACTGTATCGCATTATATTGTATTACATGTTACTATATTGTGTATATGGCTGTACTATAGCTGTATTATACTGTACTATATACAACTGTACTATAGCTGTATTATACTGTACTATATACAACTGTACTATAGCTGTATTATACTGTATCGCATTATATTGTATTACATGTTACTATATTGTGTATATGGCTGTACTATAGCTGTATTATACTGTACTATATACAACTGTACTATAGCTGTATTATACTGTACTATATACAACTGTACTATAGCTGTATTATACTGTATCGCATTATATTGTATTACATGTTACTATATTGTGTATATGGCTGTACTATAGCAGTATTATACTGTATCCCATTATATTGCTTTATTATGACATATTATATATTACTGCCACGTTGTATTATATGTTGTTATATTGTGTGTACGGCTGTGTCATCAAGTAATGGCTGTGTTATACTACATTACATGGCATTGTGTTGGATTAGATTTGTGCTATATTATAGGATGTTATTGTTCTGTTTTATTATATATACAACTATTGTCTTATACCTGATATAGTCTCTTACTATCATGTATACAGCAGCACTATCATGTAATAGCCGTAATTATAGCATTGCACGTTGCAATATATTTGCATATTTATAGTTGTGCATTTTGCTATATTGTGTATATATTTGTGCTATCAAGATATAACTGTATTATACTTTTATCTTAAGGTTGCATTAGGTTATAACACAGTTGTATTATTTTGGTCTGATTTTGTGTTATCATTTTGGTATATTGTGTATGCAACTGTGCTATTGTGTTACATTACATTATATTACCTTATTGTAGTGTGGTATTATATTACTGCTACATTTGTTGTAATGTTGTGTATACAGCTGTATATTCCTTTAAAGCTGTGCCACATAATCTTTTATTCCTGTTCTTATATTGTGTATATAGTTGTGTTATCATTCTGCTATATTTATATATATATAGCTGTGCTGTTGTTGTTATATTGTGTACATAGTTGTGTTACTGTTATATTGTGTATATAGTTGTGTTACTGATGTTATATTGTGTATATAGTTGTGTTACTGATATTATATTATGTATATTGTTGTGTTACTGATGTTATATTGTGTATATAGTTATGTTACTGATATTATATTGTGTATATAGTTGTGTTACTGATGTTATAGTGTGTATATAGTTGTGTTATCATTCTGTTATATTTTGTATATAGCTATGCTACTGTTGTTATATTGTGCATATAGTTGCATTACTGATGTTATATTGTGTATATAGTTATGTTACTGATATTATATTGTGTATATAGTTGTGTTACCGATATTATATTGTGTATATAGTTGTGTTACTGATGTTATATTGTGTATATAGTTGTGCTATCATTCTGTTATATTTTGTGTATAGCTATGCTATTGTTGTTATATTGTGCATATAGTTGTATTACTGATGTTATATTGTGTATATAGTTGTGTTACTGTTATATTGTGTATATAGTTGTGTTACTGATGTTATATTGTGTATATAGTTGTGTTACTGATGTTATATTGTGTATATAGTTGTGTTACTGTTATATTGTATATACTTTTATAAATTCTGCTATATTGTGTTATTGCTGTTATATTGTGTATATAATTGTGTTATCATTTTGTTATATTGTATACATAGTTGTGTGATATACAGCTATATAACTTTTCCTATGTGTATCACTTGTATTATTACACTGAGTCTATCATTATTTGGATACTTTGTATCCTGTTATTTCCTGCATTGATAAGACTGTGATATAATGTTTCTTCTTTTGTGTTACAATGTTACATTTTCATTTTTCTCTGTTATCCTGTTGCTTCGACGGTCAACACAAGGAAAACGGCGACTCCCACCGCGAGCAATCACTGAAATCATCACCGCGGGTTCATTCTATAATCAACAATCAAACCTCCACGTAGATCCCGCGAGTCAGAAATCGCGGTCACAATAGGAGCCGCGTTAGTATCCAAAGGTTAATTTAATCACAAAATATCAGCTTTATAGTTAAAGTACAATAATGAGATGTGCGGCAGAGATGGAGGAGAGCACGAATCCTGCGGGAAGACTGAGCATCAATGCCCCGAGTCACAGGCTGTGATATTATTACCGGGTATAAAGAGCCAATGGTAGGGGCAGAAAACAGCCTTAAAGTGACACAACACGGAATGGCGGCATTGAGTGATGAGGAGAACCATTACTAACATGAGAAGATGATGCGATACAACTTTATTAATCCCAAGAAAGGGAAATTAAAATGTTATCATCGCAGCCCCCAAGCGAACATAAAAACCTCATAAACAGTCGAAAATACAATGCAATAAATAACCAACTGGAACTTACAGCAGGCCCGGCATGAGTGAAAGAGTCACAGAGCGCCCCCTAATGTCTCAGCTTCTTTTAACCACCTAGTATACGATACAAAAAAAAAGTTACCAGTGTCATTTTTTGCTGCTTTCTGGGTTATTTTAATGTGGCTATACCCTGAGAATGATAGCGGGAACTATATGATGCAAAGCCTTCATTGAAAAAAAATAGTTCTGCTGTACAGTACAGACTCCCATAGACAGCAGTGCGGTCTGTGCTTAATATTAGTGCTCCGGCCACTCATAGGGATAGGCACATGGTGGTCACTATTAGAGTATCTTCCTCCCACAGACAACCATGAATTTGTGGTCAGTGTTAGTGTTTCTGCCTCCAAAGAGAGACACTGACTGTGTTCACTGTTAGGCTAGGGCCACGTGGCGACTTCGGCAGTTATTCCTGTCGCATGACCAAAAAATCGCCGTGCTGCCCTGCATTTATGTTAGTGAATGGAGTTGCATTGCAACCACGACTGTTGCAAAAATGTTGAACTTGTTGAAAATGTTTGACTTTTTTGCGACTAGAAGTTGCAGTTGCAGCCCCTCTGGATTGCGGTGCGACTCTATTCACTAACATGAGTGAAGGCGTTGCAGAGTGACACAGCCATCTTTGGTCATGCAATGGCCCTGGCCTTAGTGTATCTGCCTCTCAATGGGATAAGTGTTGACTTTGATCATTACCGTGCTTCTCCAAAAATAAGCCCTACCCCGAAAATAAGCCCTAGCTAGTTTAACCCCTTCCTGACATCTGCTGATTACAGCAGATGCTGAGTCCTTAAAGATGGCCATAGCTACCGTACCGGGTCTCCGCTGTAATGTACTGAATTAATGTTTAGGGGGGAACTCTGATCGCGAGCAAGGCTGAGTGTGACCCCCCCTCCCCCCCCAATCAAAGTAGCACAACTGTCCTCGGGGCCGGTCCTCACCACCATACCAGCACATCTGTCCCCTTACTGTCCCCTGTACCTTTCACGTTGCAGGTCGGCTCCCGCGGGGTGAGATCGCGGGAGCCGACCTGTTCCTTTGACAGCCGGAAGCCTTATGAAGGTTCCCAGGCCTGTCATAGGAATATTACTATTGAGGCTGGTGTATGACTCAATAGTAATGTAGTGGTTGAAGCCCCCTGGGGGGTTTAATAAAATAGTAAAAAAAAAAAAAAAAAAAAAAAAAAAGTAAAAAAATATATATATAAAAAAAAAAAAAAAAAGTTCAAGTCCCCCCCACTTTTACTAGAACACATATAAAACTAAAAAGCTACTGTGAAACACATACACATCCGAAAATGCCCGGTCTACAAACTTAGAAAACAATTTTTCCTGTATGGTGAACACCGTAGCGGGAAAAAAAAATCAAAAATATCAAATATCCGTTTTTTCACTGTTTCGCCTCTGATAAAATTGAAATACAATGTGATCAAATGTGTGATTGTTGTTCATGGAAAAAAATTAAGACCTACCCCGAAAATAAGCCCTAGGCCTTTTTTTCGTAGAAAAAAATAATATAAGAGCTGTTATGAGTCCTGGTATCTGCCCTACCCTGCTGGTCACTTACACTGGCCCTGACCCAAGGACTGACATAGCTTACAGATCATTGGTCACTAAAGGACACAATGTATACCAAGATACACAGGTATATACAGAATTCTAGAGACATATACAGTATAGAACTAGACTGATAAAACAGTTACCTGTACACACATATATATATATATATATATATATATATATATATATATATATATATATAACCATAGTAATACTAATATGACTCTTCATGTTGGATACAATCTCCCTCTGATTTCCTGCCAGTTTATGAGGTCAGTGTGGACCTTCCCCATGGATCCGATTGTCCGCGGTCCAGGCCTCCAGCAGCTCCAGGCTTCTTCTCATTTTCCAGTAAATTACTTCTCCAGGCAATTAATGTCGCTGTTAATTACTCGTTCTGCTTCCTGATGAGAATCGCATCTCAGGGAGGGAAACTCCAAAAACAAAGAACCCGGACTAATGTATATTCTGGAACAGGGACCTGCACCTCCTGCCCCCACTGAAGGGGTTAGTGTTCTCTGGTATCAGCTAGGTTCTTGTCTCCTGGTTATGGTCACACGTTCCCTGTAGTCCCAGGGAGGGGGCTGCAGAGCGAGTACTGCTCCGACTGTCATGTACTATACACTGCAGGGTACCGGAGTCCTAACCACCCTGGCAGAAGAATGAGGACCTCGCCACATGGCGTCGCCGCTCCTAGTCAGGGACATTATTGATGGGAATTTCTGGTTTTGGGCTCCATTCACATCATGTTTTTAACTTCCGTTTTCTAGACCCATTTAACAAATGTGTCTTGAATTTTTTAAGGACTCAAAATGCAGACAGAAATGGATCCGGATATAAAAAATCTGATGTGAATGGAGGCTTAAATATAGATCTCTGTATAAATGTAAGGTTTTTCACCTCTTGCACCACTACAATGAGCGCCATTTCCTGCGCTGCGCACCTTCAGCAGTCAGCTGTGCAGTTCTTTAGGATTTAGATCTATGTAATTTATCAAAACTTTTTCCAATACAAAAACTTGTGAACTTTAGACCAGCAGGGCTGTCGGATGGCCCGATGCAAAGGATTCATAAGTGTCCCCTCGTCCATCACCAACTCTTAGAAATATCTGCCCCACACAAATCATAATGTCCTCTCAGTGGCCCCCACATAGTAAAATGTTACGCCAACGACCCCCACATATTATAATGTCCCCTCAGTGGCCCCCACATAGTATAATGTTACGCCAGCGACCCCCACATATTATAATGTCACCTCAGTGGCCCCGACATATTATGTCACCTCAGTGGCACCCACATAGTATAATGTTACGCCAGCGACCT
This sequence comes from Leptodactylus fallax, assembly GCA_947044405.1. Classification (NCBI taxonomy): domain Eukaryota; kingdom Metazoa; phylum Chordata; class Amphibia; order Anura; family Leptodactylidae; genus Leptodactylus; species Leptodactylus fallax. The sequence goes on along the minus strand of CAMRHE010000969.1, from coordinate 231,687 downwards.
CCACATATTATAATGTCACCTCAGTGGCCCTGACATATTATGTCACCTCAGCGGCCCCCACATATTATAATGTCACCTCAGTAGCCCCGACATACTATAATGTCACCTCAGCGGCTCCCATATAGTATAATGTCACCTCAGCGGCCCACATATAGTATAATGCTCCCTCAGTGGCCCCTACATAGTATAATGTCACCCCAGCGACCCCCACATAGTATAATGTCACCCCAGCGACCCCCACATAGTATAGTGTCCCCTCAGTGGCTCCCAAACAGTATAATGTCACCTTAGCAGCCCCTACATACTATAATGTCACCTCAGCGGCTCCCATATAGTATAATGTCACCTCAGCGGCCCCATAGTATAATGTCACCTCAGCGGCTCCCATATAGTATAATGTCACCTCAGCGGCTCCCATATAGTATAATGTTCCCTCAGTGGCCCCTACATAGTATAATTCCCCCTAGTGGTCCTCACACAGTACAATGCCTCCTTAGTGGCCCCATACAATATAATGTCACCCCAGTGGACCCTCAGACATTAACTTGTCCCCCAGTGGCCCCTCAGACCATAACCTGTCACCTCTAGCGGTCCCCAAACAATAACCTATACACCCCTGTGTCCCCTCAGACATTAACCTGTTGCCCCCCCAATTAACCTGTCCCTCCCAGTGATGCCCCTCATGCATTATAATGTCCCTCTCAAATTGCCCCCACAATATAATGTCCCTCTTCTGCTGTGCCGACAGTATAATGTCCCCCCACAGTATATATAGTCCCCTTCCAGTTGGCCCCGCAGTATATATCTCTACATACTGTGTATTCTCTTCTGTCTCTGGTCTTGGAGAGTTCAGAGAACTGCAGGCCAGAGATAAGTGATGTCACCACATGACACCTACCGCTTCATGACACCGAGGGCAGAGACATGGGCTGAATAGTAAAGCAGAGAGTGGACGGCTGCACCATTGTATGTAACTCCTCTGCGTCCGGAGAGACAGCGGGGGCAGCACTCTAATTGTAGGATTGTCCTGCCCTATGGTTAAAGCAGCCCCTGCCCCTATTCTATGGTGTTCTAAACGGCTCCACTTTTTTGTAATTTTGTAATTGTGGATTTTCAGCCACTCTTAGCACGCCAGCTGCTGGGAAACTACAACTCCCAGCTAGCACACTCGCTCTGCTGTTCTTTGAACTCCCATAATAGTGAGTTGAGCATGCTGGGTGTTGTAGTTTCAAAGGTTGCTGAGCCCTGAAGTTGGAGTAATGAGCACCCCACCCAGGTGACGATGTCAGAAAATCTGATTATTCTTGATACAATTGAGCGATAGACGGGGGGATTTATTAAGCCTGCTCTGCCGGATACGCGCTCCATATGTCACAGACGTCACGTCTTCTCCCGGAAAAAAAAAATTACAAAATATGGAAAAAAAAAAAGTAAAAGTTAATTACACGAGAGCGAAGAAAGTGCATCCTATAAATCATAGCGCAGAACCTGCGCCCGAACCTCACATCAGCACGTCAAGAGCTGATCGGCGATGACACGATAATCGCATGACCTCAGGTGTGCCAGATGTTGTAGCGACACCGCCAGAAACGTGAGAAGACCTTCAACCCCGAGCTGTGAAGAATCGCACATGGAGTCAGTGGGAACTTCAGCAAGTGAAATGTATTGACAGCTCTGATGGTTTACAGAAGTGAAGAGACGATTCGTGAATTCATCATCTGGTTTACATCTGACTCGTATGGAGTGTGATGAGATCGGTGACTGCCGGGACGCAGAGTCACATGACATCCCTGATCTCAGCAAGGGAGAGCCCTGGAGATTGTTATTATATCATGATTAGCATTGTATTATTATCATAGTATTATTTATTGTCATTATTTATATTATTTTATATTACATTACATTATATTATATTACATTACATTACTTTACATTATATTATATATTACTTTACTGTAAATTATATTATGCTATATTACATTATATTATACTACATTACAAAATATTACTTTACATTATATTATACTATCTTACAATATATTATATTACATTATATCATATTACATTATATTACTAGAGTCATCTTCCTCAGTTGCCTGTGGTTACTCAACACATGGGGGTTCAGGTTTTAGGGGACTTACTAGATAATTCTTGATGGTCTTGTGTAATAAGATAAGAAATATTGTGTAAAAATTAAAGGGGTTATCCAGTTTTTAAAAAAATATGCACCAAATAACAGGATGCATCAAAACAAAACACTTCCTAATATATATCCTGTTTAAATTCAGCACCATTTATCTGATTTGTTTTCAGGTCATTGACCTCAGCAGTGACATTTCGTTTCCATGCTCACTACCCTTCCCTGTGAGCAGTGCAGCCAGAAAACGAAACATCATAGCAGCACCTGACCTCGGATGTGGGAGAGATTTATTACCTGTGATTTTATTGCATGAGAGAGTGGAAAAGGGAGGGGTACACAGAGTGAGAGCAGGCAGATGAATCATGGGAAATTTAGTTTGTCCATAGAATGTAAATAACAGCGATACAAGGAGCAGCTAATAAAATAAAGCCAAGCAAAGGCTGCACAAGGGAGCAGGGAGGATTTAGCACCGCTGTGGAGATCATTTTTGGAAGCTGGATAACCCCTTTAATGTAAGTCCGTCAGTAATTAATGTCCCATCATTTCCATTCCCGGAACACTCAGCGCAGAGTTCGCAATAAGTTCTACAGAGTTTGGAAGAACGCCATGAAATGTGAGAACAGGCTCTTTAGTATATGGATAGGCTGTATTCTCAGTGATGTCACCGCTCTCTAGTATATGGATAGGCTGTATTCTCAGTGATGTCACTGCTGATCTCTAGTATATGGATAGGCTGTATTCTCAGTGATGTCACCGCTGACTCTAGTATATGGATAGGCTGTATTCTCAGTGATGTCACCGCTGCGCTCTAGTATATGGATAGGCTGTATTCTCAGTGATGTCACTGCTCTCTAGTATATGGATAGGCTGTATTCTCAGTGATGTCACCGCTCTCTAGTATATGGATAGGCTGTATTCTCAGTGATGTCACTGCTGATCTCTAGTATATGGATAGGCTGTATTCTCAGTGATGTCACTGCTGCTGATCTCTAGTATATGGATAGGCTGTATTCTCAGTGATGTCACTGCTGATCTCTAGTATATGGATAGGCTGTATTCTCAGTGATGTCACCGCTGCGCTCTAGTATATGGATAGGCTGTATTCTCAGTGATGTCACCACTGCTGATCTCTAGTATATGGATAGGCTGTATTCTCAGTGATGTCACTGCTGCTGACTCTAGTATATGGATAGGCTGTATTCTCAGTGATGTCACCGCTGATCTCTAGTATATGGATAGGCTGTTTTCTCAGTGATGTCACCGCTGCTGATCTCTAGTATATGGATAGGCTGTATTCTCAGTGATGTCACCGCTGCTCTCTAATATATGGATAGGCTGTATTCTCAGTGATGTCACCGCTGCTCTCTAGTATATGGATAGGCTGTATTCTCAGTGATGTCACCGCTGATCTCTAGTATATGGATAGGCTGTATTCTCAGTGATGTCACCGCTGATCTCTAGTGTATGGATAGGCTGTATTCTCAGTGATGTCACTGCTGATCTCTAGTATATGGATAGGCTGTATTCTCAGTGATGTCACCGCTGATCTCTAGTATATGGATAGGCTGTATTCTCAGTGATGTCACCGCTGCTCTCTAGTATATGGATAGGCTGTATTCTCAGTGATGTCACCGCTGCTGATCTCTAGTATATGGATAGGCTGTATTCTCAGTGATGTCACCGCTGCTGATCTCTAGTATATGGATAGGCTGTATTCTCAGTGATGTCACTGCTGCTCTCTAGTATATGGATAGGCTGTATTCTCAGTGATGTCACCGCTGATCTCTAGTATATGGATAGGCTGTATTCTCAGTGATGTCACTGCTGATCTCTAGTATATGGATAGGCTGTATTCTCAGTGATGTCACTGCTGCTCTCTAGTATATGGATAGGCTGTATTCTCAGTGATGTCACCGCTGATCTCTAGTATATAGATAGGCTGTATTCTCAGTGATGTCACCGCTGCTGATCTCTAGTATATAGATAGGCTGTATTCTCAGTGATGTCACTGCTGATCTCTAGTATAGGGATAGGCTGCATTCTCAGTGATGTCACCACTGCTGTCTCTAGTATATAGATAGGCTGTATTCTCAGTGATGTCCCGCTGCTGATCTCTGTATATAGATAGGCTGTATTCTCAGTGTGTCACTGCTGTCTCTAGTATAGGGATAGGCTGCATTCTCAGTGATGTCACCACTGCTGATCTCTAGTATATGGATAGGCTGTATTCTCAGTGATGTCACCGCTGCTGATCTCTAGTATATGGATAGGCTGTATTCTCAGTGATGTCACTTCTGCTCTCTAGTATATGGATAGGCTGCATTCTCAGTGATGTCACCACTGCTGATCTCTAGTATAGGGATAGGCTGCATTCTCAGTGATGTCACCGCTGATCTCTAGTATATAGATAGGCTGTATTCTCAGTGATGTCACCGCTGCTCTCTAGTGACTGCCTGATCTGTACCTTCCATCTTGATATCCTTTCACCTTCTTCGTTATAAATTCATTATCACCATATAACATTTGCGGTCATCGCTTCGGTCTGGGATTGATATTGCTGCATACCTTCCTGCAGGGTGATACATTGTAGCGAGTCTTAGTGGTCACCTCTGCCCCGATGACTTCGTACATGTAATATTTCATTGTCATATTTTCGCCCCCGACATTGCTCAGAAGCAGATGTTGTGACAGGTAGAGAAACTGGAATTCATTGTACAAACAATCAATAGCACCTGTCAGCCGTCACACAATGGCGAGCAGGTTACCCGAAAATCGCTTCCAGGTGTTTCCCACAATGACCCTGGCCACGTGATACAGCGCAGAGCAGCATTGCCCATGGGTAGAGTCATTCAGGGTGAACTCTGACCTTTGGGGCACATCTTGGGGGTCAGTGAGTTTGTCAGTTAATGCTGGGAGTGAGCTATCACTTATGTAAGGGTCTCGGGCAGACGGAGCTATGTGGAACTAAATGCTGCTGCTACTGCACTGGGATCCTAAACCTCTCACCCTATAGCAGCCTGTGACAGATCCCGGGGTAACAGATTCTGGGCTCCTGAGGGTCCTCTGCTGGCAAAACCAATCAATAATCCAGAATATTTGGTAATCCAGTGAGGTTCAGCTGTGTGCAGTGTGTGTAACTGAGGTTCAGCTGTGTGCAGTGTGTGTAACTGAGTTTCAGCTGTGTCCAGTGTGTGTAACTGAGGTTCAGCTGTGTCCAGTGTGTGTAACTGAGGTTCAGCTGTGTCCAGTGTGTGTAACTGAGGTTCAGCTGTGTCCAGTGTGTGTAACTGAGGTTCAGCTGTGTCCAGTGTGTGTAACTGAGTTTCAGCTGTGTCCAGCGTGTGTAACTGAGGTTCAGCTGTGTCCAGCGTGTGTAACTGAGGTTCAGCTGTGTCCAGTGTGTGTAACTGAGGTTCAGCTGTGTGCAGTGTGTGTAACTGAGGTTCAGCTGTGTGCAGTGTGTGTAACTGAGTTTCAGCTGTGTCCAGTGTGTGTAACTGAGGTTCAGCTGTGTCCAGTGTGTGTAACTGAGGTTCAGCTGTGTCCAGTGTGTGTAACTGAGGTTCAGCTGTGTCCAGTGTGTGTAACTGAGGTTCAGCTGTGTCCAGTGTGTGTAACTGAGGTTCAGCTGTGTCCAGTGTGTGTAACTGAGGTTCAGCTGTGTGGAGTGTGTGTAACTGAAGTTCAGCTGTGTCCAGTGTGTGTAACTGAGGTTCAGCTGTGTGCAGTGTGTGTAACTGAGGTTCAGCTGTGTGCAGTGTGTGTAACTGAGTTTCAGCTGTGTCCAGTGTGTGTAACTGAGGTTCAGCTGTGTCCAGTGTGTGTAACTGAAGTTTAGCTGTGTCCAGTGTGTGTAACTGAGGTTCAGCTGTGTCCAGTGTGTGTAACTGAGGTTCAGCTGTGTGCAGTGTGTGTAACTGAAGTTTAGCTGTGTCCAGTGTGTGTAACTGAGGTTCAGCTGTGTCCAGTGTGTGTAACTGAGTTTCAGCTGTGTCCAGTGTGTGTAACTGAGTTTCAGCTGTGTCCAGTGTGTGTAACTGAGGTTCAGCTGTGTCCAGTGTGTGTAACTGAGTTTCAGCTGTGTCCAGTGTGTGTAACTGAGGTTCAGCTGTGTGCAGTGTGTGTAACTGAGGTTCAGCTGTGTGCAGTGTGTGTAACTGAGGTTCAGCTGTGTGCAGTGTGTGTAACTGAGGTTCAGCTGTGTCCAGTGTGTGTAACTGAGGTTCAGCTGTGTCCAGTGTGTGTAACTGAGGTTCAGCTGTGTGCAGTGTGTGTAACTGAGGTTCAGTGTGTGGGCTGAGGTCAGCTGTGTGCAGTGTGTGTAACTGAGTTTCAGCTGTGTGCAGTGTGTGTAACTGAGGTTCAGCTGTGTCCAGTGTGTGTAACTGAGGTTCAGCTGTGTCCAGTGTGTGTAACTGAAGTTCAGCTGTATCCAGTGTGTGTAACTGAGGTTCAGCTGTGTCCAGTGTGTGTAACTGAGTTTCAGCTGTGTCCAGTGTGTGTAACTGAGGTTCAGCTGTGTCCAGTGTGTTTAACTGAGGCTCAGTTGTTTCCAGTGTGTGTAACTGAGGCTCAGCTGTGTCCAGTTTGTGGGAATAGCAGTCACTTGGGGTTATTCATCATCTGCCCCGTTTTTGGTCCAATTTTCGCAGGTGCACCTTTCTTAACACTAGTTTTACTGCAGTGTGTATTTATGATGTCGGCGCAGCTCCTTGTTACATGTTGCGCACGTCTTAGTTAGTTTTGATTCCCCTTTATAAGCGATTTGCACTTTGCCCCCTTTTTTTTGCTAAAAAATTGCGTAATTGTCCCTTTTAATGCTTTCTAACCTGCCGGGCTCTTTTACGCTACCCGTGTACTGGAGGGCTTTTGTGATTTTTTTTTCTCCTTTTTTAAGGCCGGGACCCCACGTGGTGTAAACGTTGCGGCTCATCCAGACATTGCAGAAAAATACATGCAGTGGAAACGTTGCAAAATCGCAGCATGTCAATTATATGTACGGAAACGCCGGCAGTTTCCCTATAGGTATAACAGAACCTCTGAGGACTTTCTGTGAAAAGCGCTGCGGGGAAAACCGTGATGCATTTCTGCCGCAGTTTTTCACGCAGCGCTTTTTGCTGCTGCCCACTACATGGAACCTTAGTCTAAAAGGTCACAATGAAACAAAACAATTCATGTTTATTAAATATGTAGATAAAAGACATAAATATGACATATAAAGATTAACCCATGATGATAATTAGATAAGGAGGGAACAAGTCACAAAACTGGAAACATCCACAAAAATGGCTTTGCAAGACAAGGGGGCTGTAATCTAAATGGCAAACAAAACATGTATGCATGTATATAGCGTGCATGTGGGATTAGCTACAAGTGTAGTACTGCCAATGGAGAGGAGATAAGTGCTAGTATAGATGTGTAATGCCAAGGCTCACACCATAGCAAGTAAACGAGTAAAACCTCAGCATGGGGAGCCCACACAATTGTGCCCACATAATAGACAATAATGACTCCATAACAACCTGTCACGGCAATCACGCCCTTTTTTAAAAAAAAAAGGTGCAAACGCTTCATAAATGAAGAGCAAGGCAGAAAAAGACCACAAATATGTGCAAGTAGCTTGCACCAAGTGTGTGTGAGCGCCCCCAGTGCCCGCTGCAGGGAGCTGCACTGTACAGCTGGCTCACTCGGCAGTGACTGTAACTTAGTGGGATTTCTACAGATCTCATCCACCTTCCATGTCAGTTTCTGCTGCTTTTACCAAGGCTTCAGCCTTTGCCTGCGTTCACATGGTGCAGTTTAGTGGTAGACATGTCAGATGTGACAGCGACTCGCATGTCATGAGGTGCCCCTTGTGACCACTGAGGTCTAATCACAGGTCTCATAAGTCCCCAGTGGCCACTGCCATCATTCAGGAGGCCTGAGGAGGATGCCGAAGGACTGCCGGACGCCACAATGGAGCCCAGGACAGGTGAGTTAGGCCTCACGCACATGGCTGAAGCTCTTCTGATGGAGCTCCGATGCTCCGTTCTGTTCCAATAATTATACAGCAGACCCTAATCCATCGGAACGGAGCTCCCCTATTGAGGGGGCAGGAAGACACTTGGGTGCCATCTGAATGCATTTCACTGTGAAGTCCCCACGTAGCGGGCTGCAGCAAAAAATCGCTGTGGGAAAAACCACAGCAGCAATGCATTGTGTTTTTTCCTGCCACGCTTCTCACAGAAAGTCTGCAGAGTTTTTCTTTTACGGACTTTCTGCTTCCTTCATACCTATAGGGAAACCGCCGGTGTTTGACATGTAACAGTTTTGGAAATCGCAGCATTTCGGCTGCCCTTATTTTTCCACAATGTGTGGGTGAGGTTCCCTAGAATCCCATCCACTTTGCAGGGACTGTAAAACACCCTGTTTTTTACTGTAGCGTTTATACCACATGGGGCCCCGTCCTAAGACTGATTATTATTTCTCCGCGCCCCCTGGGTCCTCTACTAACATTTCCAGTTCAGACCAAATGAAACTGTCGGAGCGAATCTTGCGAGGTTCACCCAACATTAGCCCTAGAAGCAGAGACTGATAAAAGCTACACAACTGCACCAAAAATGCAGCAGAGCTGTGAGTGCGGCCTGTGCCAGCTGCAGCAGACCTGCGGCGATCCCTTCAATGAACACCCCATTTCCGCTGGTCTTTGCTGTGTCTTGTGTTGCATTCAGTCCGCTGCGCACGCCTCACAGGTAAAGCAGATTCTGGTGTCCAACCAATTTATTGCGATTGACTTGCTCTGTAAATTATACTTTGCTTGACTTATCTCTAGTCATTATGTCATATATACTCCTGTCACATCCAGAGCTGCAGTAAGAGTATACAGGCAGGTGAACCAAATAAATCTGTCCTGAGAGACCTACGCAGATATGCACTGGAGGAGATGGCTTTCTATACCTGACCTTGATCTGCAGCATGTCATTTACTCCAATCACATTCAGAGCTGCATTCACAATGTCACATCTTATTGTTAATTTAGTCTCCGCACAAATGCATGCATTGCATAGATGCATGATGGGAGATGTAGTACCCCTGTACATGGCAGGGCTGCAGAGTGCAGAACTGTGACCGCAGCTTTGTATGTGATGTGAGGATAACAGATACCAGTAGATTTCTGAATGCCGCACTGGATATTTTTAGAATATAATGCAGAATAGTGAACAACTTTGATTGTGACTAGAGTATAACACATGAAACAATAGTAAAGTTTTGCGTGAAGCTTGGGATGTGACTAAAGTATAAAGCATGAAGCAATGGCAGAATTGTGAGTGCAGCTCTGGATGCAATAGGGAGCATAAAACATAATGTAGGAATAGAACTGTGACTGCAGATTTATATGTGAGTGGAGTATATTATGTGAGGTGTGTACTGATATATGACATCTATCAGATACAATTCTGGCTATTTCTTCTGTCCTCTTGATGACGTGATGTCCGTCTTGTCCTGAAACTTTTCTCTTAATCTAATAATTATCGGTAAATCCTTCGCTCTCCGTCCGGCGCGGCGAGTCTGTTATTTCTCTGAATCACTATAAATCCAATATAAAGTTGTAAAAACAAACCCAAGATTTGCCATAAAGCTGCAGCCGCGCAGGAGAACCGGAGATTGCGCTCAGAATAAATTAGTCGCCGTTTTCTTCCATCTCCAAGGCGTCTCATTGTTGTCAGCGAGATGCATTAAATGTGATTTACAGATAATATATGTTGTTCACAACCTCTAATCACAAGTGTAATCAAGATCCGGGACGTACGGGACGCCGCACTGAGATTTTACTACTCTCAAATTGTCAATATTATTTACACAGTGGGGAGATTGTATCAGGCGGCGAAGCTGGAATAGGCTGAATTACGTGCGGCTGCTGCGTGTGCGAAGGATTAGGAGCCAGTCACAGTGCACACTCACTAATCCACTGTGTACTGCGACAGGGTGGGGGCAGGGCCCAGGATGCCGCATGCAGAATACATAGACAATGGCTGCTGTGGAAGTATGTGCCCCCCACAAAGAAAGCATTACATGTCAGAACCCCAGTGTGCAATCCCGTGCCAGGTGATCATCAAAAAACAGGTCACATATAGAAAGAACCTACACAAACAGGTCTGTCAAGATGTACTAAGTACATACATTACATTACTTATCCTGTACTGATTCTGTATTATACTCCAGAGCTGCACTCACTATTCTGCTGGTGCAGTCACTGTGTACATACATTACATTACTTATCCTGTACTGATCCTGAGTTACATCCTGTATTATACTCCAGAGCTGCACTCACTATTCTGCTGGTACAGTCACTGTGTACATACATTACATTACTTATCCTGTAGTCTGTATTATACTCCAGAGCTGCACTCACTATTCTGCTGGTACAGTCACTGTGTACATACATTACATTACTTATCCTGTACTGATCCTTAGTTACATCCTGTATTATACTCCAGAGCTGCACTCACTATTCTGCTGGTGCGGTCACTGTGTACATACATTACATTACTTATCCTGTACTGATCCTGAGTTACATCCTGTATTATACTCCAGAGCTGTACTCACTATTCTGCTGGTGCAGTCACTGTGTATATACATTACTTATCCTGTACTGATCCTGAGTTACATCCTGTATTATACTCCAGAGCTGCGCTCACTATTCTGCTGGTACAGTCACTGAGTACATACATTACATTACTTATCCTGTAGGTTATACTCCAGAGCTGCACTCACTATTCTGCTGGTGCAGTCACTGTGTACATACATTACATTACTTATCCTGCATTATACTCCAGAGCTGCGCTCACTATTCTGCTGGTGCAGTCACTGTGTACATACATTACATTACTTATCCTGTACTGATCCTGAGTTACATCCTGTATTATACTCCAGAGCTGCACTCACTATTCTGCTGGTACAGTCACTGTGTACATACATTACATTACTTATCCTGTATTATACTCCAGAGCTGCACTCACTATTCTGCTGGTGCAGTCACTGTGTACATACATTACATTACTTATCCTGTACTGATCCTGAGTTACATCCTGTATTATACTCCAGAGCTGCACTCACTATTCTGCTGGTGCAGTCACTGTGTATATACATTACTTATCCTGTACTGATCCTGAGTTACATCCTGTATTATACTCCAGAGCTGCGCTCACTATTCTGCTGGTACAGTCACTGTGTACATACATTACATTACTTATCCTGTACTGATCCTGAGTTACATCCTGTATTATACTCCAGAGCTGCGCTCACTATTCTGCTGGTACAGTCACTGTGTACATACATTACATTACTTATCCTGTACTGATCCTGAGTTACATCCTGTATTATACTCCAGAGCTGCGCTCACTATTCTGCTGGTGCAGTCACTGTGTACATACATTACATTACTTATCCTGTACTGATCCTGAGTTACATCCTGCATTATACCCCAGAGCTGCGCTCACTATTCTGCTGGTACAGTCACTGTGTACATACATTACATTACTTATCCTATACTGATCCTGAGTTACATCCTGTATTATACTCCAGAGCTGCGCTCACTATTCTGCTGGTGCAGTCACTGTGTACATACATTACATTACTTATCCTGTACTGATCCTGAGTTACATCCTGTATTATACTCCAGAGCTGCACTCACTATTCTGCTGGTACAGTCACTGTGTACATACATTACATTACTTATCCTGTATTATACTCCAGAGCTGCGCTCACTATTCTGCTGGTACAGTCACTGTGTACATACATTACATTACTTATCCTGTACTGATCCTGAGTTACATCCTGTATTATACCCCAGAGCTGCGCTCACTATTCTGCTGGTGCAGTCACTGTGTACATACATTACATTACTTATCCTGTACTGATCCTGAGTTACATCCTGTATTATATTCCAGAGCTGCACTAACTATTCTGCGGGTACAGTCACTGTGTACATACATTACATTACTTATCCTGTACTGATCCTGAGTTACATCCTGTATTATACCCAGGAGCTGCACTCACTATTCTGCTGGTACAGTCACTGTGTACATACATTACATTACTTATCCTGTATTATACTCCAGAGCTGCACTCACTATTCTGCTGCTGCAGTCACTGTGTACATACATTACATTACTTATCCTATACTGATTCTGAGTTACATCCTGTATTATACTCCAGAGCTGCGCTCACTATTCTGCTGGTGCAGTCACTGTGTACATACATTACATTACTTTTCCTGTACTGATCCTGAGTTACATCCTGTATTATACTCCAGAGCTGCACTCACTATTCTGCTGGTACAGTCACTGTGTACATACATTACATTACTTATCCTGTATGTGGTTTGTTTATACTCCAGAGCTGCGCTCACTATTCTGCTGGTACAGTCACTGTGTACATACATTACATTACTTATCCTGTACTGATCCTGAGTTACATCCTGTATTATACCCCAGAGCTGCGCTCACTATTCTGCTGGTGCAGTCACTGTGTACATACATTACATTACTTATCCTGTACTGATCCTGAGTTACATCCTGTATTATACCCCAGAGCTGCACTCACTATTCTGCTGGTACAGTCACTGTGTACATACATTACATTACTTATCCTGTATGTTGTTATACTCCAGAGCTGCGCTCACTATTCTGCTGCTGCAGTCACTGTGTACATACATTACATTACTTATCCTGTACTGATCCTGAGTTACATCCTGTATTATACTCCAGAGCTGCACTCACTATTCTGCTGGTGCAGTCACTGTGTACATACATTACATTACTTATCCTGTACTGATCCTGAGTTACATCCTGTATTATACTCCAGAGCTGCACTCACTATTCTGCTGGTGCAGTCACTGTGTACATACATTACATTACTTATCCTGTACTGATCCTGAGTTACATCCTGTATTATACTCCAGAGCTGCACTCACTATTCTGCTGGTACAGTCACTGTGTACATACATTACATTACTTATCCTGTACTGATCCTGAGTTACATCCTGTATTATACTCCAGAGCTGCGCTCACTATTCTGCTGGTGCCGTCACTGTGTACATACATTACATTACTTATCCTGTACTGATCCTGAGTTACAACCTGTATTATACTCCAGAGCTGCACTCACTATTCTGCTGGTGCAGTCACTGTGTATATACATTACATTACTTATCCTGTACTGATCCTGAGTTACATCCTGTATTATACTCCAGAGCTGCACTCACTATTCTGCTGCTGCAGTCACTGTGTATATACATTACTTATCCTGTACTGATCCTGAGTTACATCCTGTATTATACTCCAGAGCTGCGCTCACTATTCTGCTGGTGCTGTCACTGTGTACATACATTACATTACTTATCCTGTACTGATCCTGAGTTACATCCTGCATTATACCCCAGAGCTGCGCTCACTATTCTGCTGGTACAGTCACTGTGTACATACATTACATTACTTATCCTATACTGATCCTGAGTTACATCCTGTATTATACTCCAGAGCTGCGCTCACTATTCTGCTGGTGCGGTCACTGTGTACATACATTACATTACTTATCCTGTACTGATCCTGAGTTACATCCTGTATTATACTCCAGAGCTGCGCTCACTATTCTGCTGGTGCGGTCACTGTGTACATACATTACATTACTTATCCTGTACTGATCCTGAGTTACATCCTGTATTATACCCCAGAGCTGTGCTCACTATTCTGCTGGTACAGTCACTGTGTACATACATTACATTACTTATCCTGTATTATACTCCAGAGCTGCGCTCACTATTCTGCTGGTACAGTCACTGTGTACATACATTACATTACTTATCCTGTACTGATCCTGAGTTACATCCTGTATTATACTCCAGAGCTGCACTCACTATTCTGCTGGTGCAGTCACTGTGTACATACATTACATTACTTATCCTGTAGGTTTCTGTTTATACTCCAGAGCTGCGCTCACTATTCTGCTGGTGCAGTCACTGTGTACATACATTACATTACTTATCCTGTATTATACTCCAGAGCTGTGCTCACTATTCTGCTGGTGCAGTCACTGTGTACATACATTACATTACTTATCCTGTACTGATCCTGAGTTACATCCTGTATTATACTCCAGAGCTGCACTCACTATTCTGCTGGTGCAGTCACTGTGTACATACATTACATTACTTATCCTGTATTATACTGTAGAGCTGCACTCACTATTCTGCTGGTGCAGTCACTGTGTACATACATTACATTACTTATCCTGTACTGATCCTGAGTTACATCCTGTATTATACCCCAGAGCTGCGCTCACTATTCTGCTGGTGCAGTCACTGTGTACATACATTACATTACTTATCCTGTACTGATCCTGAGTTACATCCTGTATTATACTCCAGAGCTGCACTCACTATTCTGCTGGTACAGTCACTGTGTACATACATTACATTACTTATCCTGTACTGATCCTGAGTTACATCCTGTATTATACTCCAGAGCTGCGCTCACTATTCTGCTGGTGCAGTCACTGTGTACATACATTACATTACTTATCCTGTACTGATCCTGAGTTACATCCTGTATTATACTCCAGAGCTGCACTCACTATTCTGCTGGTGCAGTCACTGTGTACATACATTACATTACTTATCCTGTACTGATCCTGAGTTACATCCTGTATTATACTCCAGAGCTGCACTCACTATTCTGCTGGTGCAGTCACTGTGTACATCGTAGAATAGTGAGTGCAGCTCTGGAGTATAATACAGGTGCTATCAGTGCAGAATATTTCTTTAACAATGCACTGTCTATGGGTGACAACTCTTCTGGGCTTTGTACTGGCGCTCAGGATGGGTTGTCATCTGTTTCCCATGTAGGCGGGCAGGATTACCCAGTAGCAGCTGGTCGGATATTACAGGCTCCGCACTTCTTATATTTCTCTCATATTTCAGGTTTCTGCTTCTATATCGGCTTCTGTCTCACTCAAGAAAGAATTCATCAAATTTCCTGTTACCAATATCCCTCCGGACAGACGCTCTGAGATCGCTCCAGATCCGGGCTGACGTCTCACAGCTGCAAAACCCTAAAATGAAGAGAGGATCACGGTGGAAACATCAAACGTCAGCAAAGTATGAGATCAGTAAGATGGCGGCGGAGCGGACTGTCACATGATCTGGGGCTGTTGAGCATCTGCCGATCTCCAGATCGTTCCTCTGTGCTGCCTTTCACTTAAAGGAGCTCTGCACCAATATGTCATCTGACACCAAATGATTACCGGGTTCTGCAGCCTGACAACCTCATATACAACCAAAACTAGCAACCAAACCGCTACCCTCAGTGTATCCTTAGCAACCAAGTTGTCAGACACGATGGGGGGTATTTATCAGCCCCTCTACACCAGTTTTTTAGCATAGAGAAGTGAAAATGCGATGTATCTCCGGGGCAAGGCCTCCTCTTGTGCTAAAGATTTGACACATTCCTCATTCTGCGCATTGCTCAACATTTTCCACAAAAGTAGGTGAAACGGGGTGTGCTGGGGATGCCTCAGCCCGACATATTTACTCACCCCAGAATACTAGAAATCTATGCCAGTTTCTAATTCCACAGGTGAAGAGGCCGGAGCGAAACGCCAGTCTTAAGAGATCTGTCCAGTATATCTATGTCAACCAAACTGCCAATCTCAGTGTATCCATAGCAACCTGTCAGACAAAGTCTATCCATAGCAACTGGTCTGGGCAAATTTACTAAATATTGGCTAAGGCCCCACGTAGCCTAGACAGTCCTAAACTGCACCAGATTTATCACAGCGTCTCAGGGCCGTTATAACACATTGGTGGGCCCAGTGCAAAGGTTTCATAAGTGCCCCCGTCCCCCTCACCACCACTTAGACATACCTGACCCACGTAAATGAGAATGCCCACTTAGTGGCCCTCACACAATATAATGCTTCCCTAGTGGTCCTGCAGTGTCTGGTACTGTTTGATAAATCTGACGTAATCTGTTTAGTCTAACTTTATACGTCCTATTAATTGGCCAAGTTTACCCCAGAATTTTGCACTGTGGCCTCGCAACTTAGACCATGTCCTTTTCCAGAAGCCACACCCATTCTCCCGAAGCCATGCAAGTCGTAAAAGTGTCTAAAAAACTTGATAAATGTGGCACACGCCATGCTAGACAGTTTTGTGAGGTTCGGCCCTATAATTCGCTTTGGTCAGATTCACTGGAATCCTAATCTTTTTGAAATTTTGGAGCAAATTTGATTCAGGCCAGATTGATTTTGCTCATTGCTAGTCCTACATAGAGAGAATGGCCAGCCCTTAGTGAGGATCTATAGACCCCAGACCCCAACCAAAGTCTCACCTCCAGGAAGGATGAGGTCCCTATAGAGAGAATGGCCAGCCATTAGTAAGCATCTGCAGACCCCAGAATCCAGCCAAAGGATGGCGCTAACCACTAGGCATGGTGACTAGAAGCACTGGTGTCCTGGGCTCAAATCTAACCAAGGAAAGATAACATCTGCAAGGAGCTTGTACTGTATGTTCACCCCGTGTTTGGTGGGTTTCCTCCGGATAATCCGGTTTCCTCCCACACTCTATAGACAGATTGTGATGATGAGCTCCTCTATAGAAAGAGTGGCCAGACCTTAGCGAGGACCTGCAGACCTCACCCACCGACCATGAAGTGAGGGCCCGACATGAAGAGAATGGCTATCCTTAGTGTGACCCCAACCAATGTGTTTCTACCAGTCATGAAGGGATGAGGTCTTCTCTAGAGAGACTGCCCAGCCCTAGATAAAGACCCTCAGACCTTAGACCCCCACCGGTGTCTCAGCCATGAGGAGTGGCCAGACCTGCAGACCCCAGACCTCCATCCATGGCAAGTGGAGGTCCCAGAGCTGTAGCTCATCCATCCAGACATGGTGCTCAGACCCTGATGAACCTTATGGGAGAAATGAAGGAGAATGTAAACACGGGACGTGGACATTTTGCAACATAGCTAAAAAATAAATGGCACCACAGGCAATGATGGGAGTTTTACTGGATCCATTAAAAAGGCATTAAATGCACAGCTGTTATAAGTGTCTTTAAGCTGATAAATGAAGTGTCTCATAAATTGTGCGATTTGTCAGCTAATAACGCCATTTTATCTGCTTTAACATATGCCTTGCTAGTTCATGAAGCATTATTGTAAGTGCCAGGAGGAGATAATGTGCATTTTACAGTGTTATGTCTTAAGTGGGACGGATCATTGGCTGAGGAGAAGCGTCTTAATAAATCTCTTAGGCTTTGTTAATTGCACTCAATGAAGTGTCACTGTTAAAACACAAGATGTGATAGAGGAAGCCGAACATAATGGCTTCAGTCTTACAATTAACAGTTCACTAGGCAAATCGACCAAAAACACCATCATTTGTTGCAGCCTTATTAACTTACCAGGGATTTTTTCCCACTCAAGGTCATAATTGGGAATTGTCCCAGAAATATCCGACAAAGCCCTCAAGGTGTCGGGAACAAATATTCAATGAATATACAGCAAATAAATATACCGCAAATATGCAAGAAATAAATATACAACAAATATACACATACAACAATTATACAAATATACAATACTACATTATATTAAGGGGAATCCTACAGTTAACACATAATGGGGATAGAGGTGATGTATTGTGCAGCCCTGTGGGCAGGATATTGACCTGAAGCAGTGAGGTCAATAATATTCTGCAGCTCTGGAAGTAATGCAGTGAGGTTGTGAACCGAGAGCAAGGCAGGTGGTTTGGTCTCCGCAACCAGAAATGAACGCACACGCGGTAGTTCAAGAAAAGAATATATACTTACTATAAGTTAATAAAGGCTAGTTAAAGGTAAAATGACAGGGCTAAAGACAAGCAAAATATACAATATAGCATGAACAATTTCAAGGCAAATTCTGCAATGGTTTCTACTTTTACTCTGTCCACTTCTGCAGTATGGACACTGAATGAACAATATACTCAAAACTATCCCTAACTGACCCTGACATCACATTTGGGTGCACCCCCTTTTCCCCAGTGGTCCAGGTGGACCGCTTACAGTCCGTAGAAGCGCGGGTGGGGCCCAAAGTCGTTCCTTTCTTTTATAGTGAAACGTCCTCTCCTCACTGTTATCAGGATCTTGGGAGAAATGAAGTCCTCTTTAACAGGGAAACCAACTGAATGCAATGTAATCCAACAGCAGATTCCACTCAGCACACTGACAGTCCTGCCGAATCCATACACTGAGCTGGGATGTAAGCCGGGGTTTAGCAGGTGCTGTCCAGTACATCAACAGCACTGCGAGTCTCTATCTGTGGTATCCATATACACAGTCACAATGTCAGTCTCACTGATCAGCCACTGAGCACAGTTCCTTTCACGTGGACTCACTAGTCCTGTTGTCTCTTTACACTCTGTTTGTCTCTGGACCAAGATACAGCTTAGCTGTACAGAAAAATCTCCACACCAGTTCAATACAACACTTGCTAAGATGGCTGCTGCTCTCTGTCTCGTCACTTCCTGCTTCTCTGCTCACATTCTGTCTGCAGAACAGGCAGGCTGACATAAAAGGGGGGGGAGTCACTCCAGCATCATGTCACAATTACAATGGCTGCTGTCTTAAAGGAACAGAATCACAGAAATACATTCAACATTAACAGTTTATACAGACAAATAAAGCTTAGGACAACATTGGCTGTCTCTTACAAGGTTATTAACCCCCTTCCCGACATTCGCTGAAATAGTGCTGCAGATGTCGGGTATTTAAATATGGCTGCCGCTCAGGAACTCAGTGTCTGCCATAGCCCCCGGGTCTCTGCACTAATGCCCACAATCAGTGCTCTAAGTGCCTCAGCCAAAGATGGAGGTGAAGCAGTGAGGTCAGTGGCGTAGCTAGGGGGTCAGAGGGGGCGGCTATCCCGGGGCTGCCATTAATACATGCTTTACTAGTTAAAATGAACCCTGCAAATACAGTGGGGAAAAAAGTATTTAGTCGGCCACCAATTGTGCAAGTTCTCCCACTTATACAGATGAGGCCGGCCTGTAATTGTCATCATAGGTAGACCTCAACTATGAGACACAAAATGAGAAAACTAATCCAGAAAATCACATTGTCTGATTTTTAAAGAATTTATTTGCAAATTATGGTGGAAAATAAGTATTTGGTCAATAACAAAAGTTCATCTCAATCCTTTGTTCTATCTCCTTTGTTGGCAATGACAGAGGTGAAACGTTTCCTGTAAGTCTTCACAAGGTTGGCGCACACTGTTGCTGGTATGTCGGCCCATTCCTCCATGCAGATCTCCTCTAGAGCAGGGATGTTTTGGGGCTGTCGCTGGGCAACACGGACTTTCAACTCCCTCCAAAGGTTTTCTATGGGGTTGAGATCTGGACACTGGCTAGGCCACTCCAGGACCTTGAAATGCTTCTTACGAAGCCGCTCCTTCGTTGCCCTGGCGGTGTGCTTGGGATCATTGTCATGCTGAATGACCCAGCCACGTTTCATCTTCAATGCCCTTGCTGATGGAAGGAGGTTTGCTCTCACAATCTCCCCATACATGGCCCCATTCATTCTTTCATGTACACGGATCAGTCGTCCTGGTCCCTTTGCAGAGAAACAGCCCCATACATGATGTTGCCCCCCCCATGCTTCACAGTAGGTCTGGTGTTCTCTGGATACAACTCAGCATTCACTCTCCTCCAAACACCACGAGTTGTGTTTCTACCAAACAGTTCTACTTTGGTTTCATCTGACCATATGACATTCTCCCAATACTCTTCTGGAACATCCAAATGCTCTCTAGCAAACTTCAGACGGGCCCGGATATGTACTGGCTTAAGCAGGGGGACACGTCTGGCACTGCAGGATCTGAGTCCCTGGCGGCGTAGTGTGTTACTGACGGTAGCCTTTGTTACGTTAGTCCCAGCTTTCTTCAGGTCACTCACTAGGTCCCCCCGTGGGGTTCTGGGATTTTTGTGATCATTTTGCCCCCACGGGGTGAGATCTTGCGTGGAGCCCCTGATGGAGGGAGATTATCAGTGGTCTTGTATGTCTTCCATTTTCTTATTATTGCTCCCACAGGTGATTTCTTCACACCAAGCTGCTTGCCTATTGCAGATTCAGTCTTCCCAGCCTGGTGCAGGGCTACCATTTTGTTTCTGGTCCTTCCACAGCTCTTTGGTCTTCACCATAGTGGAGTTTGGAGTGTGACTGAGGTTGTGGACAGGTGTCTTTTATACAGATAACAATGTCACACAGGAGCCATTACTACAGGTAATGAGTGGAGGACAGAGGAGCCTCTTAAAGGAGAAGTTACAGGTCTGTGAGAGACAGAAATCTTGCTTGTTTGTAGGTGACCAAATACTTATTTTCCACCATAATTTGCAAATAAATTCTTAAAAAATCAGACAATGTGATTTTCTGGATTAGTTTTCTCATTTTGTCTCTCATAGTTGAGGTCTACCTATGATGACAATTACAGGCCGGCCTCATCTTTATAAGTGGGAGAACTGGCACAATTGGTGGCTGACTAAATACTTTTTTTCCCCACTGTAACTGTCTTCTAAACCGCAAGCCACTTCAGGCCTGTGGTTTACAAGACCCTGAGATCACAGGCGGGCACGATGACGTTATAACATTGCACCTCCTGCGCTGAGAGCCAGATGTCCTATGCGTGGACAGGGAGGAGGCGGCAGCTCTGTTCATCAGAGGATCGCAGGTAGGTGAGTATAACTTTCTTTTTTTGTTTTTCAGTGCAGTTGTGGGTAATTTAATAGTATAAGGGGTGGTTAGGAGGGGAAATTATAACTATAAGGGAGGGGGCATTAGGGATGATAAGGGGGGGGTCATTTATATTAGGGCTATTATGGGGCATTATGAATACAAGGGGGGAAGGTTATTTATATAAGGGGTCATTAGGGGTGCAGTATTTATGTCATAGACGTGTATATTACGAGGCTGTAGTTACATTACATGGCCGCTATGAGATGAATGACACTATGTACACAGAGAAGCGGTCACGGCGCTTACACAGGTACAATTCAAACAGCTGATCCTGGGGGTCCCGGGTATTGGAACCCCACTATTTTTTTTACCTTTTGTTTACCTTTTAATTAGGAAACAGGATGGGGGCTTTGTGTAGGTGAGGACAATGTGGGTCGGTGCCTGGAAAAATGAGGAGCCAAAGATGTCAGTGCTACAAACTTTACACAGACTGGAAGAAGTGGTCATGGCCGTCCAGATGGAAGAGACAGGAAATGTGAAGGATTAGTCAGAGACGTCACCTATAAGTCACTAAATGTTACTGCCCTGTATTCACCTAAATCGTCCGCAGAGCCCTGTGTAGAGCCGATATCTACCACTATATGCTCACCATATACTGATAGTGTTGGTATACCTAAGTTGGGGGCCCACTTGGACATGTTCACCCCCCTTGTGCTGAACCCCTAGCTATGCCTCTGAGTGAGGTCAATAATATTCTGCAGCCCTGGAGGTGATAAAATGTGGTCAATAATATTCTGCAGCCCTGGAAGTAAGACTGGTTGCAGATGACCATGCTGCAAACGGCCTGCCATGATTTAAAAACAGAGGTTGCACATGGGGGACACGGGGATGTCCCTGTGTGCCACCCATGCATGGGCCGTGCTTCCACGGCTCCTTTCATTAACCATCTTGCGGCTCCCTTCTGACTAGGGGGTCTTGTGATCTGCCGGGATCAGAGTCTGTTAGAGCTGCTGGGTCCTACAGGACCCAGATCAGTTCTATACTAATGTACAAGTAACATGCAGGCAGGGCCGGCGTTAGGGGGGGGGCAAACTGGGCAATTGCCCAGGGCCTCGTCCCCAAAGGGGCCCCCGGGATCCGGAACCTGATGACTCCGGATCCCGGAGTCAGGCCCGGCCAAAGCAATAACAGAAAGGGACCGCAGGGCCCCTTTCCGAGGTGAGTAAAAATAACAAACATTTTTACTCTCCTGTCCTTGCGTCCGACGTCATCTTCTGGCGTTCCGGACATCATTGCTGAGGCGCTGAGGCCTGGCCTCAGCGGTCACGTGGGGCGTGCCTCACGTAATCGCTGAGGCCCAATCACAGGCCTCAGAGGTGACGTCCAGAATGCGTGACGTCAGCCGCAGAGAAGAAGAAGCCAGCGCCGGCGGGGATAGCGGAGCAGCGCGAGGAGGCCCAGGAGAGGTAAGAACAAGGTGAGTATAACTGTTTGTTATTTTACCTTACTTACCCCGGGCCTTCGATTATTATACTCTGGGGTCTGAAGAGACCCCAGAATATAATATAATAATAGCACTGTAGGGCCCCCTCTGGATAGCATATTATACTGGGGGCCCCCTCTGGATAGCATATTATACTGGGGGGCCCCCTCTGGATAGCATATTATACTGTGGGGCCCCCTCTGGATAGCATATTATATTGTTTGGAGCCACTGTGGAGCATTATACTGAGGAAGGGGCCCCTCTGGATAGCATGTTATATTCTGTGGGGCCTCTATGGAAAATTATAATGTATGGGGGGGGGGCCTCTGGAGATAATGTTATATTCTGTGGGGCCACTTTGGAGCATTATGCTCTCCAGAGGGGCCCCCCAGTATAATGCTCCACAAGTGGCCCCACACAGTATAATATGATCTCCAGAGCCCCCCCCCCAGTATAATGCTCCACTGTGGCCCCACACAGTATAATATGCTCTCCAGAGGGGGCCCCCAGTATATTATACTGTGCGGGGCCACCGTGGAGCATTATACTGTGGGGGTTGCTCTGGAGAGCATGTTATACTGTTTTGGGCCACTGTGGAGCATTATACTGGGGGGGGGGGCTTTGAAGAGCATATTATACTGTTTTGGGCCACTGTGAGTATTATACTGGGGAAACCTCTCTGGGCAGTATATTATACTGTGTGGAGGCCATTCTGGAGCATGTTATACTGAGTAAGGTCACTGTGGAGCATTATTCTGGGGGGGGGCATCAGCAGAGCATATTATATTGCGTGGCGCCACTGTGGGGCATTATTTGGGGGGGACTAATGAGCATTATACTAGGGGGCCCTCTGGGGAGCATATTATACTACGTGGGGACTACTGTGGAACATTATGCTGGGGGGACACTCTGGGGAGCATAATATATTGCGTGGGGCCACTGTGGACCAAAATACTGGAGGGGGCACTGTGGAGCATTATACTAGCAGGGGCCCTCTGGGGAGCATATTATACTATGGGCCACTGTGGAGCTTTATACTGGGGGAATGGACAGTGTGGGGAGGCTGTTATACTGTGTGGGGCCACCGTGGAGTGTATTATATTGTGTGGGGCTTTTCGGGAGCATATGATACTCTGTGGGGCCATTGTAGAGCATTATACTGGGGGGGACTTTGGGGAACATATTATACTGTGGGGGACCACTGTGGAGCATTATACTGGGGGAACCCCTCTGGGGAGTATATTATACTGTGTGGAGGTCATTATGGAGCATGTTATACTGTGTTAGGCCACTGTGAAGCATTATACTGGGGGGGCATTGTGGGGTGCATATTATACTGTATGGAGCATATTATATTGTGTGGGGTCACGAATTCCTGCTGGCAGCCCTGTGTGCTATGTCTGCATCACAGCTCCCTCCCTATAATCTTGCACATACGTGTAGTGCTCCATGGCCATGTCATTCCCCATACAGTACTGTGCATGAACTGGCCATGGAGTTATTGGGGCCTGCACAGTACTATAGGGGCTGACTATACTGGGAACATACTCAGTAACACCAGATAGTCAGCACATATGTAAGACTTCAGTGAAGGAGCCGCGGTGTAGGCTATTAGCAGGAAGCTGTTGGGTGAGGCCCCAGAACAAGATCCTCTGGTGGGCCTAAGGCCCTTCAGTCCAACACTGTATAACGGAGAACTATTATATATAAGGGTGGGTTACTATATATAATTGGGAAACTTAAGTATGAGGGGCTATTATAAGTGGGAACTATTATTTATAAGATGGGCTATTATTTATAAGAGGGGAGGCGGGCGGGGGAACTATTTATAAATGGGGGTATAATTGTTAAGTGGGGCTTATTTATAAAGGGGGCTATTAGTGATTATGGGGACTATTATTTATGAGGGGGCTATTATTAATAAGGGAGCAGTATTATTTTTACGGGGTGACTGTTACAGATAAGGGGGATATTACTGATACAGGGCACTATTTATCATTTATAAGGGCGCTATTACTGATAAAGGTGTAATATTATTTATAAGCAGAGACTATTATTTATAAGGAGGCGCTATAATAACTGATGACTGGGTGCAAAAATCTATTAGGTGGTACAAAGGTGCTCATTTGAATTGTGTGTGGTAAAATGGGGCTTATTATTACTTTTTTGTTGGCAGAAAGGAGGCGTTATTATAGGGGTTGTCACTGGAAGACGATGGTGTTGTTTGCATATCAGCATTTGGGGCCCCGCTTTTAATTTTTGCCCAGGGCCCCACTTTGTCTAAAACCGGCCCTGCATGCAGGAGGCTGTATTCCTCCTCTAAGTGGGGCTAAATGTACCAGCCCCAGTTACAGGGGAAATCGGCCTCCCCCCCCCAAAAAAAAAAGTCATCAGATGTCCCCAAAGGTCTATTATGACATTATGGGGACACAATGTTAAAAAATAAATAAATAAATAAAAGAATTCAAAAAATAAATAAAATAATACGTAAATAAAATGCCCTTAGTAAAGGTTATAGCCCCAACCCCCGACAACACCATACAAAATAAAAATTACCGTAACGAAGATTAAAAACTATTTTATAAAGTTTTTTAGTAGCACTTTGTGTTATTAAATTTAAAAAAATGAAAAGTGAAAAACAGACACGTTTTCCCTCCTATTTTGTTTAGATTTTCCTGGATATATAAAAAAAAAAAATTAAAACACATGCAGAACTAAAAACAACATAAAAATAAAGCCCTATGTGTCACCAAAAAAAGACGCAGAAATTAGTTGAATAACGCCAATGATAAAAACGTTATAGCCCTCAAAACCACACATACAAAAAAACCCGAAAATGTGTCTGGTCTGGAAGGGGGGTAAAGCATCTGGTATGGAAGTGGTTAAATAACACACCCTTATTAGAGATTCTATCCCCACCCTCGACGACACCATACAAAATAAAAATTACCATAACGGAGAGTAAAAACTATTTTATAAAGTTTTTAGTAGCACTTTGTGTTATTAAATAAAAAAAAAAAAATGAAAAGTAAAAAACAGACCTGTTTTCCCTCCTCTTCTATGCAAAAATAAAAATAACATAAAAATAAAGCCCTATGTGTCACCGAAAAAAGACACAGAAATTAGTTAATAACCCAAATGATAAAAATGTTGCAGCCCTCAAAACGGAACATCCAAAATACACGAAAATGAGTCTGGTCCCAGACCAGAAATTGGCCTGGTACAGAAGTGGTTAAAAAAAAAAAAAAAAGGAATGCTAAGGCCCCATGTAGCCAGCTGCAGCAAAAAAGCACTCTGGGAAAATCCACAGCAGACTTTGTGCTTGAATTATGTCTATAGGGAAACCACTGGCGCTCCGTAGGTATAATTGACATGCTGCGATTTCCAAATTTGCAACGCTTTTGGAAATCGCAGCATTTACACTGTGCGTATTTTACTACAATGTGTGGATGGGAATCGCTAGAACCCCATCCACTTTGCAGGGACTGTAAAACGCTGCAGTTTTTGCCACGTGGGGACACGGCCTCAAAGTGTAAAAAACATGTTTTCATTATTTTATTTGTTAACAGTTTACTGTAAAATTGGTGCTATAGCAGTTGTAAAAAACAATAAAATAAAATTTATACCAAACAAATTAAACGCAAAAAGAAAAGGCATTGCAACAAATTGCATCAATTTACTGTTCTTTTGCCCCCTTCTTATATAAATAACCCAGAAAAACTTTAACCCATCTCACAAAAAAAAAAAAAAAAAAAAGTCCTCCTGCAGCTACACTGATGGAAAATGTAAGAAGTATTGGCTCTCTGAATCCAGGCTTTAAAAATAAAAATAAAAACATTGCAAAGGTTCTAAAACAAAAAAACCCCACAAAAGCTAATAAATGAATGATATACAGTATATGATATCATTGTATATGATACCCCACAATCATGGCATCAAATACTGCTCATCCCACAAAACCCAAGCCCTCAAACAGCAGGTTTTCTCCTCATTTGCATTTATGTATAGGACCTGCCATAAAAGTCACTGACGCTGCAGGACTAGTCAGCCGTTATTATAATACATTATTTTATTACTATCTTATTTTATATTCAGCTCACAATCTAAATTCCATGAGTTTATCTTCAGACATGTTATTATTATATTATTTATACATTATGTCATTACTATTTTATATATAATGTCACTACTATATTATCATGTACCAATTTATTATTATATTATCATATATTATGTTATTACTATATTATATATGATGTTACTACTATATTATGTACCATTTCATTAGTATATTATCATATATTTTTATGTTATTACTATCTCATATCAGTTTATTACTATATTATTCATCCATCATATTATATATGTTTGTTACTATATTATGTCTCAATTTATTAACACTATATTTTCATATATCTATTTATTACTATATTCCATGTATCATCTTATTATTATATTATTATATATTATATTACATATTATGCTATTACTATATATTATATTATATTATATGTAAATACTATATTATCATCTATCATTGTATTACTATAGTATCATATATGTTATTACTATATTATCATATATCTGGTTATTACTATTTTACATGTATCATTTTATTTCTTACCTTATTTATTATCATATATGATGTTATTTCTATATTATCACCAGTAATGAGGTTATTATTATTATTAATTATTATTATCATTGATCAGTTGCTATATTTACATTATCATCTATTATTTTATTACCATAATGTCTTTATGATATTAGAACCTATTATTTTGTTACTACTAAAAATTATTGAAACTTTATGATTTATTTTTTTGTTTCTGCATCTAAACTCAAAAATAGTGAAACACAAGTTCATTTATCCTTTTGCTGTAATAGTTTAGCAGATGTTGGCACTTTAAATAACTACAAGGTCTCTGGTACTTTAGATAGTATTACCCCTGGGTAGAGTTCTATCTGATCGTGGCCCCTGATTCCCCCTCCATGCCTGTAGCAGGCCTCAGTCTATTGTATTTCAGTCTATGGTAGAATCAATCTATTGACCACAGGGACGATTAAAAAAAATTTTTTTTAAAGTTGTTAAAAAAAATTTTAAAACATAAAAATTCCCTTTCCCTAGACCACAAATAAAAATGGCAAATTGCTGTTTTTTCACCATTTCCCCCCAAAAAAAAAAAAAAAAATTGAAGAGGGATCAAAGTGTCAGCAATTCCCCCCAAAAAAGTTTTTTGCCGCAAAAAAAAAAAAAAAAAAAAAAAAAAAGATGCCTTCCTCGTGTCTGTACATGGAAACATAAAAAAACATTCAGGTGTCTGAAAATGGCGAGTAAAATAAATTTCTTGCATTTTTGAAAGTTTTGGATTGTTGTAAAGTACAATTTGTCCCACATAAAATATGCCCTCATATGGCTCTGTGAATATAAAAGTTATGGTTTTTGGAAGGCGGGAAGTAAAAAATAAATATCAGAATCAAAAAATGAAAAAATGGCTGCAAAAGAAAGTTCAGGAAATGTTCTTACACTGAGAGAAAAACCTGTTGTCTGACTTGTGGGGTGATCGCACTGGATTAGGTGAATGATGGGTCATATTAATGACTGGTGCAAAAATCTCTAAGCACTAAATATCTGTACTGCAGAATGAGTCACATGTCCTCAGAGGAGATTTGTGATTGGTTGTTGTTATTTCCAATTGATCACTTACAATATTAAATACCTTTCACTTTTTGCAGAACTGCCGAAAGACCAAGTACTGTGATATCTGTGATTATGATGTATTATCTTATTACTATTGTATTATTGTACTCCTGTATACTCTATTATGTCTTACTTCACTCCTGTATTACTATGTAATGAAATGGCAACTGATACCATGGTAATGTAACAGAGCCTCCAATGCAGGTGTGAACATACCCTTACTGTAATATCTGATTGTATATCATTATTATTTTTTTTTTTAAATTTCAAGATAAATAATATATATATATATATATATATATATATATATATATATAATTATATTACCATTTTTTGTTATAATTTATTATTGCTTTATTATAACATTCTCTAGTGTATATATTCATAACGGGCCCTCTGCCACATCAAATACCACTATTCTGAATAGTAAATGATAGTTAAGGGATTCTACATTGGGGCCTAGGAGCTTCATGATATGCCTTTGGTTACTCTTTTTATTATTACATCATGATCTATCTATCTACCTCATATCTATCTATCTATCTATCTATCTAATAGCTATCTGTCTATGTATCTATCTCACAACTATCTATCATCTATCTATCTCATATCGATCATCTATCTATATATTTGTCTATCAAACTATCTATCTATCTATCTATCTATCTATCTATCTCCTATCTATCTATCTATCTATCTATCTCCTATCTATCTATCTATCTATCTATCTATCTCCTATCTATCTAAATATCTATCTATCTATCTATCTCCTATCTATCTATCTATCTATCTATCTATCTATCTATCTCATATCTATCTATTTATCTCATATCTATCTTATATCTATCTATCTATCTATCTATCTCCTATCTATCTATATTTATTATCTATTTATCTCATATCTATCTATCTATCTATCTACTATCTATCTATCTATCTATCTCTCATATCTATCTATCTCATATCTATCTATTTATCTCATATCTATCTCATATCTATCTATCTATCTATCTATCCCATATCTATCTATCTATCTATTTATCTCATATCTATCTCATATCTATTTATCTCATATCTATCTCATATCTATCTATCTATCTATCTTTCTCATATCTATCTATCTATCTATCTATCTATCCTCTCATTGTATATTTCTGTTATGTCTAGTTTTCTAGCATTACATTACTATATTTTCTTGAATTATTATATTCACAATATATCATTGACACTTTCGATGGTCTGCACAGTATTGTTTTTCGGCCCCATTTTCCGGGATCTCGGTTCTTCTTCCATTCCTATCTAGCCTTGAATATTTTGTCATTCTTCTTTTCCCCAATTGTGGCACATGAGACCCATATGTTATATCTGGCAAATACTCCAACCAATCTCCTCTCTACAGTATGAGAACAGAAAGGTAAAATCAACAGTTTTTTGGAAAGGTAAAAAAAAATTGGAGGAGGGGGTTCTCAGCGGTCGTCTCCTATATATAGAGCGCTCATTTCCCCCTTTGAAGCCTACTGGGATTGGCTTATTCCTCTGCTTTGATATGTAAATAGGCAGATTGCTTTCCTGCAGGGGACATGGGATTCTGTCCAAAGAACACAGAGTATCTGCCCTGTATGGCGAGAGACGTTAAACTGCCTCCAGTCGGCCCGAATCGCTGTCATGAGCCAAATCTCAGCATTTTTTTCCATTTTAAAACAAAATGTCTTTATTAATACTTCCTCCTTCCAGCGAGAGGTTTATATGTTTTCTCTGTTAGTCATCCCGCTTTGTCGCCATTCGCTGTTCCCTGTCGCCTGTTGTGTTGAACGTGGTTTGATCGCACTTCAGCGAGATGCGTCAGATTTCTCCATAACATTGAGTGCAAGAATTACTAATATGTTTTGGGAAAAAATAAAATGAAATAAACAGGTGTCTGCCCACTTAACATCACCCGGCCTCAGTCAGCAGGATGGGGGGTGCCAGGATCTCGGGTACAGAAATCTAGAAGGGGACGTGTTATGTTTGGGAGAAGCCAATGTTGATCTATTTCCTTAAGTGCTGAAACCTATCCTGGAAGAAATGACTGAGACAACATGAACCTCATCATATTCCCCTTACGCTGGAGTCATACCAGGTCCAGGGCGCAGTGCCGGCATTGCTGAGAGACGCCCTGTGTGGGGTCTACATCTCTGGAGATTCCTCATCTATAATGAATAATAGACATTGATATCTGGGCTTTACTGTAGCCCTGACCGCAAAAAATCCAACAAATTGACTCCATAAAGAACTTGTCACTAACTGCATCTAGATCCGTCTTGAGATATCAAAGAACTTCTAGAATCAGGTCGTGTGACAAAGGGGACAAAGTTATGTTTCCATATTGGTAACCGATCGTAAAGCAACAACCAAGAAGTTGTCATAAAAAATAAAAATATATGAAAAATCTAAACGTCACTAAAAATAAAAGATATTTTTACCAACACAACAGAGATGATAAACTTTTTGCAAAAGTAAGCAGCAATGTTTTTATTTAATCCTGGACAACCCCTTTAATGTCAAAATAACAAGATTTGCAAATATAATTTGAATAGTTAGCAGTACACGCGAATTGCTCTAGTGCAATCTGCCTGTGATTCTGTGGTGTGGGGCTGGCTATTCATTAGAATTAGTGGGTGGTTCCCACTATCATTTAAATCTCAGGGAGTGCGCAACAATTGAAATGTATAGCAGGGTTTCTCCTGCTCCCACTCACCACTTAACAATACGCCCTTGCTCCCCCACCCAATATTATTAGTGGCATTTCTGCCACAGGAATGGATATTCATGGTCATTCACCTACTTAAGAATAACTGGGAGTAAACTGGGAACACAGCAAGTCTAGCAATCACAAACTGGAATTTACATCAGGTGGTCCAAGGTTACTCCGGTTCATTGGCCCACTTGTCAAAATAGGAAAAATGAAGGGGAAGAACCAAACACCATGTGATGAAAGGCAGCCAATCACAGCTGTAATGCATGTTTGTCAGCTTTACTGAGCTGCAGGTGAACCCTGCTGTAGCCAGGAGTGGCAAAAATAATAATTGATTTATTTGTCTACTAATGATTTTTTTTTTTTGCATGATCATTTGTTGAACTGTTTCAAATAGAATGGACTACTTCAATTGCACTTTAAAATTTCAATAAAATGGTCAAAGAAGGATATGTGTTTGAGGGGTGGTTATGGTTATACTAAGACAGGAGGATGGCTTCCTACTGAGGCAACCACAGGCTTTATTGTTAGGCCAGGGATGCCCAAAAAACCTAGACCTTCCCACCCTGGAAATGCTAGTCAGCAGTTGCTTTATTGTATCTGCCTGGTTGGATATTGGCTCATACTTGTCTCTTCCTGGTACCTCTGGTGGTGGTGGATAGTAATTAAATAATTGGTGGTTGGTGTTTTTTACTGGCTACTACTAATCCCTGTTTAATAGAAGACTTCAATAAGACAGAGGCCAATACTAAGATATGAATAAAGTATTAGACGAATTCCTTGTTAAAATACCACCATGCCCATCCTTCATTAAACATTTTAATGAAGTAAAACAAAAAAGCAGTCATTTAAGAAATGCTACAAATCTAAAGTAGCCTAACATCTGAACTTACAAAACAACATATAAAAACACATTATTAAACTAAACAAAAAAAAAATAATTATACATACCTCTCCTGGTTCCAGTGCAGGAGTTGCAATGTCAACTGGCACTGTAAACTAAGAACTGAAAGCTCTAATCTGTGGTTAGATCCCCATGAATCTCTGCACTGGGATGAATTACTAGCAGTAAAACAATATTATAATACTGCCTTCTATCTACAATAATCTAACTAAAATAATGATGTCCCTATGTACAAGCATACAACTACTATAATACTGCTCCTATGTACAAGAATATAACTACTATAATACTGCTCCTATGTACAAGAATATAACTACTATAATACTGCTCCTATGTACAAGAATATAACTACTATAATACTACTCCTATGTACAAGAATATAACAACTATAATACTACCTCCTATGTACAAGAATATAACTACTATAATACTGCTCCTAGGTACAAGAATATAACTACTATAATACTGCTCCTATGTACAAGAATATAACTACTATAATACTACCTCCTATGTACAAGAATATATCTACTATAATACTACTATGTACAAGAATATAACTACTATAATACTGCTCCTATGTACAAGAATATAACTACTATAATACTGCCCCCTATGTACAAGAATATAACAACTATAATACTACCTCCTATGTACAAGAATATAACTACTATAATACTGCTCCTAGGTACAAGAATATAACTACTATAATACTGCTCCTATGTACAAGAATATAACTACTATAATACTACCTCCTATGTACAAGAATATATCTACTATAATACTACTATGTACAAGAATATAACTACTATAATACTGCTCCTATGTACAAGAATATAACTACTATAATACTGCCCCCTATGTACAAGAATATAACTACTATAATACTACCTCCTATGTACAAGAATATATCTACTATAATACTACTATGTACAAGAATATAACTACTATAATACTGCTCCTATGTACAAGAATATAACTACTATAATACTGCTCCTATGTACAAGAATATAACTACTATAATACTGCTCCTATGTACAAGAATATAACTACTATAATACTACTCCTATGTACAAGAATATAACTACTATAATACTGCTCCTATGTACAAGAATATAACTACTATAATACTGCTCCTATGTACAAGAATATAACTACTATAATACTACTCCTATGTACAAGAATATAACTACTATAATACTACTCCTATATACAAGAATATACAGTCATATGAAAAAGTTTGGGCACCCCTATTAATCTTAATAATTTTTAGTTCTAAATATTTGGGTGTTTGCAACAGCCATTTCAATTTGATATATCTAATAACTGATGGACACAGTAATATTTCAGGATTGAAATGAGGTTTATTGTACTAACAGAAAATGTGCAATATGCATTAAACCAAAATTTGACCGGTGCAAAAATTTGGGTACCCTTATCATTTTATTGATTTGAATACTCCTAACTACTTTTTACTGACTTACTGAAGCACAAAATTGTTTTTGTAACCTCTCTGAGCTTTGAACTTCATAGCTAGGTGAATCCAATCATGAGAAAAGGTATTTAAGGTGGCCAATTGCAATTTGTTCTCCTATTTGAATCTCCTCTGAAGAGTGGCATCATGGGCTCCTCAAAACAACTCTCAAATGATCTGAAAACAAAGATTGTTCAACATAGTTGTTCAGGGGAAGGATACAAAAAGTTGTCTCAGAGATTTAACCTGTCAGTTTCCACTGTGAGGAACATAGTAAGGAAATGGAAGACCACAGGGACAGTTCTTGTTAAGCCCAGAAGTGGCAGGCCAAGAAAAATATCAGAAAGGCAGAGAAGAAGAATGGTGAGAACAGTCAAGGACAATCCACAGACCACCTCCAAAGAGCTGCAGCATCATCTTGCTGCAGATGGTGTCACTGTGCATCGGTCAACAATACAGCACACTTTGCACAAGGAGAAGCTGTATGGGAGAGTGATGCGAAAGAAGCCGTTTCTGAAAGCACGCCACAAACAGAGTCGCCTGAGCTATGCAAAAGCACATTTGGACAAGCCAGCTTCATTTTGGAAGAAGGTCCTGTGGACTGATGAAACAAAGATTGAGTTGTTTGGTCATACAAAAAGGCATTATGCATGGCGTCAAAAAAAACACAGCATTCCAAGAAAAACACTTGCTACCCACTGTAAAATTTGGTGGAGGTTCCATCATGCTTTGGGGCTGTGTGGCCAATGCCGGCACCGGGAATCTTGTTAAAGTTGAGGGTCGCATGGATTCAACTCAGTATCAGCAGATTCTTGAGAATAATGTACAAGAATCAGTGACGAATTTGAAGTTACGCCGGGGATGGATATTTCAGCAAGACAATGATCCAAATCTACTCAGGCATTCATGCAGAGGAACAATTACAATGTTCTGGAATGGCCATCCCAGTCCCCAGACCTGAATATCATTGAACATCTGTGGGATAATTTGAAGCGGGCTGTCCATGCTCGGCGACCATCAAACTTAACTGAACTGGAATTGTTTTGTAAAGAGGAATGGTCAAAAATACCTTCATCCAGGATCCAGGAACTGATTAAAAGCTACAGGAAGCGACTAGAGGCTGTTATTTTTGCAAAAGGAGGATCTACTAAATATTAATGTCACTTTTCTGTTGAGGTGCCCATACTTTTGCACCGGTCAAATTTTGGTTTAATGCATATTGCACATTTTCTGTTAGTACAATAAACCTCATTTCAATCCTGAAATATTACTGTGTCCATCAGTTATTAGATATATCAAATTGAAATGGCTGTTGCAAACACCCAAATATTTAGAACTAAAAATTTTGTCTCTTTGTTTTTTCTCCTCTTTTTTTTTCTTTTTTTTCTGCCCCCCCTTTTTTTTTTTTTTTCCCCCCTCTTTCGTTCTCTTTCTCTCCTTGTACAAGTTATAGGGGCCCCTTTTTCTTGCTGTAACTACTATAATACTACCTCCTATGTACAAGAATATAACTACTATAATACTGCTCCTATGTACAAGTATATAACTACTATAATACTGCCTCCTATGTACAAGAATATAACTACTATCTATATTTTTTTTTTTTTGTGTATTTTTTTTTTTATTCCTTGTACAAGAATATAACTACTATAATACTGCCCCTATGTACAAGAATATAACTACTATAATACTGCTCCTATGTACAAGAATATAACTACTATAATACTGCTCTATGTACAAGAATATAACTACTATAATACTGCTCCTATGTACAAGAATATAACTACTATAATACTGCTCCTATGTACAAGAATATAACTACTATAATACTACCTCCTATGTACAAGAATATAACTACTATAATACTGCTCTATGTACAAGAATATAACTACTATAATACTGCTCCTATGTACAAGAATATAACTACTATAATACTGCCCCCTATGTACAAGAATATAACTACTATAATACTGCTCCTATGTACAAGAATAACCTAAACAATAATATACCTCCTATGTACAAGAATATAACTACTATAATACTGCTCCTATGTACAAGAATATAACTACTATAATACTGCTCCTATGTACAAGAATATAACTACTATAATACTGCTCCTATGTACAAGAATATAACTACTATAATACTGCCCTATGTACAAGAATATAACTACTATAATACTGCTCCTATGTACAAGAATATAACTACTATAATACTGCTCCTATGTACAAGAATATAACTATATCTTTCTTATGTTTTGACAAGAATATAACTACTATAATACTGCTCCTATGTACAAGAATATAACTACTATAATACTGCTCCTATGTACAAGAATATAACTACTATAATACTGCTCCTATGTACAAGAATATAACTACTATAATACTGCCTCCTATGTACAAGAATATAACTACTATAATACTACCTCCTATGTACAAGAATATAACTACTATAATACTGCTCCTATGTACAAGAATATAACTACTATAATACTGCTCCTATGTACAAGAATATAACTACTATAATACTGCTCTATGTACAAGAATATAACTACTATAATACTACCTCCTATGTACAAGAATATAACTACTATAATACTGCCCCCTATGTACAAGAATATAACTACTATAATACTGCTCCTATGTACAAGAATATAACTACTATAATACTGCTCCTATGTACAAGAATATAACTACTATAATACTGCCTCCTATGTACAAGAATATAACTACTATAATACTGCTCCTATGTACAAGAATATAACTACTATAATACTGCTCCTATGTACAAAAACAAAAAAAAAAACCCCCAGACAAAAACTAAATACCCCCCCAAAAAAAAAATAACACCAACTATACCTCCCCCGTAAGAGAAAAAAAAACTAAAATAAATCCCCCCCCCTAAAAAAATATAACAACTATTATAATACCCCCTTTATAAGAAATTTTATTACTTTAATACTACCTCCTATGTACAAGAATATAACTACTATAATACTGCTCCTATGTACAAGAATATAACTACTATAATACTGCTCCTATGTACAAGAATATAACTACTATAATACTGCTCCTATGTACAAAGAATATAACTACTATAATACTACCTAACTCCTATGTACAAGAATATAACTACTATAATACTGCTCCTATGTACAAGAATATAACTACTATAATACTGCTCCTATGTACAAGAATATAACTACTATAATACTGCTCCTATGTACAAGAATATAACTACTATAATACTACCTCCTATGTACAAGAATATAACTACTATAATACTGCCTCCTATGTACAAGAATATAACTACTATAATACTGCCTCCTATGTACAAGAATATAACTACTATAATACTGCTCCTATGTACAAGAATATAACTACTATAATACTACTCCTATGTACAAGAATATAACTACTATAATACTACTCCTATGTACAAGAATATAACTACTATAATACTGCTCCTATATATAAGAATATATTAAGTGTAATACTGTCTGGGTTTGGCCCTTACTACAATTACCCAGTTATAAAACATTCAGATTTATCTGATCAATTTGATATGATCTGAGCTATAATATGTGGTTTATACGGAGTTGGGGGTTGGGGTCATTTGGGGGATGATCCCAGAAGATTCCGATATTATACTGGGAGATATGACGGATTGTATCTGCTGTCAGTGTAACAATAGGCTCATTGACGATGGTGTTTGATTAATGTGAGATTATTCAGCTGGCTACCTTGTACTTGGCCTATTTCTGTGTCCAATTAGCATGCTAATAATGGTAATTATCTTCCTTCCTGCTCGTCTCATCACCTAGAGGGGGTTTAAAATGATAAAATAATGACAATAAACAAGCTGATAGTGACATTCACTGGTCTATTCTAATTACTTACAGAGCGCTCGCTGGGGAATCGGCAGACGGCCGCGCGCACACAGCTCTGCTATAACTCTTCTCAAAGAACATTAAGTGTTGCCTGGGCCTGAGCCATGTCCTGCATGTACGGAAAAGACTCAGAGGGAGCCAGGAGTGAGGGTCAACTGTTGAACAGTACATGGGGGCAATATTATAGTAGAGATATTCTTGTACATAGGGGCAGTATCATAGTAGTTATATTCTTGTACATAGGAGCAGTATTATAGTAGTTATATTCTTGTACATAGGAGGTAGTATTATAGTAGTTATATTCTTGTACATAGGAGCAGTATTATAGTAGTTATATTCTTGTACATAGGAGTAGTATTATAGTAGTTATATTCTTGTACATAGGAGCAGTATTATAGTAGTTATATTCTTGTACATAGGGGCAGTATTACAGTAGTTATATTCTTGTACATAGGGGCAGTATTACAGTAGTTATATTCTTGTACATAGGAGTAGTATTATAGTAGTTATATTCTTGTACATAGGGGCAGTATTACAGTAGTTATATTTTGTATAGGGGTATTTTTTAGTTTTATATTCTTGTACATAGGAGCAGTATTATAGTGTTATATTCTTGTACATAGGAGGCAGTATTATAGTAGTTATATTCTTGTACATAGGAGCAGTATTATAGTAGTTATATTCTTGTACATAGGAGCAGTATTATAGTAGTTATATTCTTGTACATAGGAGCAGTATTATAGTAGTTATATTCTTGTACATAGGAGGTAGTATTATAGTAGTTATATTCTTGTACATAGGAGCAGTATTATAGTAGTTATATTCTTGAACATAGGAGCAGTATTATAGTAGTTATATTCTTGTACATAGGAGCAGTATTATAGTAGTTATATTCTTGTACATAGGAGGTAGTATTATAGTAGTTATATTCTTGTACATAGGAGCAGTATTATAGTAGTTATATTCTTGTACATAGGAGGTAGTATTATAGTAGTTATATTCTTGTACATAGGAGCAGTATTATAGTAGTTATAGTCTTGTACATAGGAGCAGTATTATAGTAGTTATATTCTTGTACATAGGAGCAGTATTATAGTAGTTATATTCTTGTACATAGTAGTAGTATTATAGTAGTTATAGTCTTGTACATAGGAGCAGTATTATAGTAGTTATATTCTTGTACATAGGAGGTAGTATTATAGTAGTTATATTCTTGTACATAGGAGCAGTATTATAGTAGTTATAGTCTTGTACATAGGGGCAGTATTATAGTAGTTATATTCTTGTACATAGGAGCAGTATTATAGTAGTTATATTCTTGTACATAGTAGTATTATAGTAGTTATATTCTTGTACATAGGAGGCAGTATTATAGTAGTTATATTCTTGTACATAGGAGTAGTATTATAGTAGTTATATTCTTGTACATAGGAGTAGTATTATAGTAGTTATATTCTTGTACATAGGAGTAGTATTATAGTAGTTATATTCTTGTACATAGGAGCAGTATTATAGTAGTTATATTCTTGTACATAGGAGCAGTATTATAGTAGTTATATTCTTGTACATAGGGGGCAGTATTATAGTAGTTATATTCTTGTACATAGGAGCAGTATTATAGTAGTTATAGTCTTGTACATAGGAGCAGTATTATAGTAGTTATATTCTTGTACATAGGAGGCAATTTTTATTAAAGTAAAAACAAAACAAATACAATTAAACAAAAATTCTTCCAGTAATTTCAGACATTTTGTATGTACAAAGAAGGATCAAACAAGAAAATACTTAAAGCAAAAGGAACTTAAAGAGTCCACACCTGTTGGAGAAGAAAATTTAAAGAACATACAGTAAAACTAAATAGATCAAACTTAAAACAGATCCACTTTCTTCCATCATAGATCTGAATCAGAGCTGTCCTGGTGACCTGCTGTTTCCATGTCTGATTCGGACTGCACCTCAGCTCGGCGGGGTCTCCTTTTAGTAGGAGGATCACCCTCTTCCTCATCATGTTCTGCCATCATTTGTTGGATCTTTCTGTCTAGTTCCTCTTCTCCGTCTGACTCTGATAGGATATAGAACCTATTTGCCGTTGCAGTGACATCGCCAGTTCTTTCTACTCTCATCCTAGTTGGTTTTTGGACAGTGGACCACTCACCCTCAGGCTTACGGCTGGATCTGTCTTTCTTTCTTCTCTTAGTACTGGTGGGTGTTGGGGCAGGAGAAGAGATGGCCACTGAGGGTTGTACAACCTGCTCAACAACCTCCATGGTCGCCTCAATGGGTTCTGACTGGGCTTGGTCTTGGGTGGTATCACCTGTATCTGTTTGGGGCTCTGGCTCAGTGACTACTGACCCCGACAACAGCGCCTCCTCCTCCTCCTGTATGTCATCAGCCGCTGCCAGCAAGTCCTCATCAGGGATATCCCTATGGATGTTGTGCCAAGCGTCAGGACAGTCCCTGTGGGGGTGACCCATCTTACCACACAGATTACATCTAATGTTTTGGCAGGTAGCGCTCACGTGGCCCATTTCATTACACAAGTTGCACTTTACCATGGTGCACACGCTCGCCACATGACCGGCCTTCCCACACCTAAAGCATCTGCGTGGCTGACCCGCATAGAAGCAGACGCCTTTCTCTCGGCCAATAAAAAATGAATTGGGCAGATGTTGGGTTACGTTGTTGTGCTGACGCAATTTAACCAGGACCTTCCACCCACCAGTCCAGATCCCGTCTTCGTCCCTGTTCTTAGTCAGATCGGACATTAGGTCGCAGTGTCTCCTGAGCCAGATGACAATGTCCTGAGGGGGAACGGCCTCATTCCAGAATATGATGGTGACACTTGCCGTATCTGGCCTAGAGATGGGGATGAAGCTGAACTTATTCCAACCCTCAGTATCTCTGAACCTGGTGACATTAGCCCAGAAACGGTCCAGATCAGACATCAGCTTAAAGCTGACATCATACCCCTGGCGGTCAGGAAGGTTTATCACTGCCAGGATGTCAGTCGGCAGGAAGCCCATCTGGGTACATAGGAGCCCTCTGACCACAAACCTTCTATCAGGCAGATCTTCCTTGGCACCTCTGTGCCTAAACCTGACTACATTCCTCCTCTTGAAAGCCTGGCCTGTATAGTTCGTGCTTGATGTAAAAGATGGAGCACCGTGGCTCCAGGCATTCCCAGAGGAGGTATGGCCTGATCCGCCATCTTGGCGTGCCTGTGGGCGCTGTGTGGGCTGCTGAGCACCTGCACTAGGAGGTTCTGTTACTATGTGAGTATCTAGAGGGGGAAAGTCCTGTACATTGGACTGCGCTGTGTCCGCCCCACCATCAACCTCTATGTCAGTGATATCAGCAGACTCCAGAGACTGGACTGTAGAGGGTCTAATGTCATAGATGGTGAAGGATCCCCCCCAGAATGAGAAACACTTTCCCCTGCTGGGCCATTATTATATACAGGATTATCTATAATATCAGACATATTAGATGGATAGTCAGTGGCAGCAGAGTCCTGCACAGCAGAGTCCACAGTGTTATTATAGTCACTATTGGTGACTTGCACAGCAGAGTCCAGACTGTCCCACACACTCACAACCTGAGCCCCCAAATGTGCTGCTACCCCAGTACCTTCAGGTAACAGTCCACAGTCCTGCTGAGATGACCTGCCTCCTGGGACTTGTGGTGTCTGCACAGATGCTACTTCAGACAGGGGTCCATGATCTTGCTCTAAAGTGCTGGTTGCTGGGACTTGTGGTGCCTTGCCAGGAACTGCTGCAGGTCTTTGCTGTGGCTTGGCATTAGCTGCTCCTTCCCCATACAAATTCCCTTCCTTAAAAGGGAAACTTGCTGGCTGCAGAATAGGCTTTGCATGGGACTGCTGGCCGCCATCTTGAGAGGGTTCAGACCTAGAGCGAGATGATGGTGACTTCTGGTATTCCTCGAATCGCTGCTGGTTTCTGTACGATTCTCCCACCGGTCCCATTTGCTCCAGTACAGTCTCGGTCTCCTGTACGTTATCGGCGAGCTCTTTCGCCAGTGCGCTCAGCTTCTTGTCCACTAATGCCTCTATCCCAGGGTTTATAGGCACAGTCCATCTGTCTCTGCAGATATATTTTACCCTCTGGTAATGTCTCCAGTCTCCTGACCAGTGCTGGGATCTCGTCTGCCAGGCGCAGTTCAGGTGCTCGCTCCACCATTGTAACACTCTGTGCATTATTGGGTAGTTTTGCAGGCTGGTTACTCACAGTATGGCTTCTGGTCGGTGTAGTCTGTGACTTCTGGCCTGCTGCGGCTGTTGTCACTGCCATGGGGCCACAATCTGCAGGTTGGGGACTATGTCCCGGTTTGTTCCCAGTGACCGCACTACTGGTACCATGAGGCCTTCCTGCTGGTCTCACTTTGGTCTCCTCCACAGCCTTCACTACAGTTTTGCAGTTTCCACTGCCAGATCTTGTCCGCTCAGACCGCACCAGTACAGGCCGCTGCATGTTCTCCAGCATGGTCTGTTTCTCCAGGGACGTTCTCCTCTGTCTGCAGGAGGGTGGAGTGGACGGGACACCTGTAACCTGTAATGGCGTCTGCACAGGCTGCAAAGTTTGTTTTCCTTTCTCTTCTGAGCAATCCAACATTTTGGTTTTGCATTCAGGCATTCTGTTGGGATGCTGCACATTAACTCTGGTAGGTTGTTGCACCAAACCTTTACTTGATTCAGCTACTTCTTTCCCTGCAATCAATTTCTTCCTATCTTGACTTCTTGCTGCACTGGACTGCTGACACTCTGGACATTACTTCCATTCTTTGAGACTTTTGGATTTTCATCCACTAGTTTTGTTGTCTGGGAATTGCTTCCCAGAGTAGGCCTTGGAGCCTGGGCCTTGCTAGGGGAGCTGCCCCACCCAGGGTGGCCCCGCCCTGGGCTTTCTCCAGACATCAGGAGACTCAGGAGAGCTACAGAAACACAACCTCACAGCTAGGAGGCAGTATTATAGTAGTTATATTCTTGTACATAGGAGCAGTATTATAGTAGTTATATTCTTGTACATAGGAGGCAGTATTATAGTAGTTATATTCTTGTACATAGGAGGCAGTATTATAGTAGTTATATTCTTGTACATAGGAGCAGTATTATAGTAGTTATATTCTTGTACATAGGAGGTAGTATTATAGTAGTTATATTCTTGTACATAGGAGCAGTATTATAGTAGTTATATTCTTGTACATAGGAGGCAGTATTATAGTAGTTATATTCTTGTACATAGGAGGCAGTATTATAGTAGTTATATTCTTGTACATAGGGGGCAGTATTATAGTAGTTATATTCTTGTACAAAAGAAGAGTTTTTTTAGTATTTTTTTTTTTTTAAAAAGGGGGTATTTTATTATTGTTTTTTTTTTTTAAAAAGGGGGAGTTTTATTATTGTTTTTTTTTTTTAAAAAAGGAGAATTTTTATAGTATTTTTTTTTTTTTAAATAGGGGGTATTTTTTTAGTTTTTTTTTTTTTTTAAAAAGGGGGGGTTTTTTATTTGTTTTTTTTTTTTAAAAAGGGGGAGTTTTTTTGTAGTTTTTTTTTTTTAAAAAGGGGGAGTTTTTTATTAGTTTTTTTTTTTTAAAAAGGGGCAGTATTTTAGTAGTTTTTTTTTTTTAAATAGGGGCAGTATTATAGTAGTTATATTTTTGTACATAGGAGTAGTATTATAGTAGTTATATTTTTGTATATAGGAGCAGTATTATAGTAGTTATATTCTTGTACATAGGAGCAGTATTATAGTAGTTATATTCTTGTACATAGGGGCACTATTATAGTAGTTATATTCGTACACATAGGGGTCAGTATTACAGTAATTATCTTTTTGTACATAGGAACAGTATTATAGTAGTTATATTCTTGTACATAGGAGTAGTATTATAGTAGTTATATTCTTGTATATAGGAGTAGTATTATAGTAGTTATAATCTTGTACATAGGAGGTAGTATTATAGTAGTTATATTCTTGTACATAGGAGCAGTATTATAGTGTTATATTCTTGTACATAGGAGCAGTATTATAGTAGTTATATTCTTGTACATAGGAGGTAGTATTATAGT
The DNA here is from genome assembly GCA_947044405.1 of Leptodactylus fallax. Lineage (NCBI taxonomy): Eukaryota > Metazoa > Chordata > Amphibia > Anura > Leptodactylidae > Leptodactylus > Leptodactylus fallax. The sequence continues at coordinate 188,532 of CAMRHE010000969.1, read as the reverse complement.
AGTTATATTCTTGTACATAGGGGGCAGTATTATAGTAGTTATATTCTTGTACATAGTAGTATTATAGTAGATATATTCTTGTACATAGGAGGTAGTATTATAGTAGTTATATTCTTGGACATAGGAGACAGTATTATAGTAGTTATATTCTTGTACATAGGAGGTAGTATTATAGTAGTTATATTCTTGTACATAGGAGTAGTATTATAGTAGTTATATTCTTGTACATAGGAGCAGTATTATAGTAGTTATATTCTTGTACATAGTAGTATTATAGTAGATATATTCTTGTACATAGGAGGTAGTATTATAGTAGTTATATTCTTGTACATAGGAGCAGTATTATAGTAGTTATATTCTTGTACCTAGGAGCAGTATTATAGTAGTTATATTCTTGTACATAGGAGGTAGTATTATAGTTGTTATATTCTTGTACATAGGATTAGTATTATAGTAGTTATATTCTTGTACATAGGAGGTAGTATTATAGTAGTTATATTCTTGTACATAGGAGCAGTATTATAGTAGTTATATTCTTGTACATAGGAGCAGTATTATAGTAGTTATATTCTTGTACATAGGAGCAGTATTATAGTAGTTATATTCTTGTACATAGGGGCAGTATTATAGTAGTTATATTCTTGTACATAGGGGCACTATTATAGTAGTTATATTCGTACACATAGGGGTCAGTATTACAGTAATTATCTTTTTGTACATAGGAACAGTATAGTACTAGTTACTGTACAGTATAGGAGGGTCAGTATAATAGTACACAGGGATATTATGTGTTTACTGACAATATGTTGGTATATACTGTACATGTATTGTACATTGTGTCTATACTGTATTGGGTTGTGTTTGTGTGCTGTTATCGGAATATTTCTGGTGATTTTCCTTGTCTTTCTGTTATTATTACATCTTCTTGCATTCTCTCCTTATGTTGTCCTGGACGTTCTGCATTATAGTCCGTTGCTCATTAGGATTTCTGGTGCATACATGGCTCAGGCCCTTGCTGGAATATTCTGCATCTTCTGCCTTGTGCGCGGCTTGTGGTGGGAAACACACTCTGAATTTTAATACATTTCAGTAAACCCCATCGTGCCAGACCAAAAGGTCATTTCTGGCCTGCAATAAGGTCGGCGTGACTGAGCGCAGCCAGAAGGTAGACATCAAATACAGAGCTGAATTCCTGCGTGGTAACTCCTGGCAGCTGCTCAGTAAATGCCACAAATATTTAATGTGCTTTAAAAGCCACAGTGTCATTCTGGACACACTGGATGCAGATTTAGTTGGGTCTCCTGGCAGGTCCCCGGGACACAGAGCAAAGAGATTTCAAATCCTTTCATAAATTTAGGCATCAAGCGCGGCATGGAAGGTGGGCGCTCCGGGGCCCGGTGTCAGCTCTTGCCAAGGTGTCTACTTAATATGTATTTATTTTGTTAGAAAATGAATATTATACATAGAGCGGGGTTTGATCCAATGGTGCAAACCCAGAGAAATAGAACATGGGGGCGGCACAAATGCAAATAGTCACCCCCTCCTAAAGCACCCCCTTTCCCCCCGCACTGGTCATTCTGTAGGTAAGCAGACCTCATGGTCCGATAGATGAGTCCATGGCTATGGGAGGATGACTGTCCATGATGGTGGAAACTGATGTGTTGTATTGGGGTAACGGTTTGGAGGGGGCTCCGTTTCCCGGTCACCTGACTACGGTTGATATCATCCATTGGCCGCGCTGGCCCTCGCTGGTCTCTGAGCTTCCTCCATTTTGCATTCATCACATGCTGGGTCATTTATTACCGCCACCAGTTTCAGGGAAATAGAATTATTGTCATGTATTGTGTATGCGATGTCACCGGAATGATTGGATTTATCCGTGCTCATTACCAGCCGCAGACTAAAACATTGATCCAAGTGACATTTCTAAATCAAATCTCAATGGGCACATCACCCCCGAAGCTCAGATGTGGCCGGGAAAGTCTTCATATTTATATCAAGGAGATTTCTGGATGAGGTTACTGGAATCACTGTGGGAATAATGGGAGGGGTCACTGGAATCACTGTGGGAATAATGGGAGAGGGGTCACTGGTATCACTGTGGGAATAATGGGAGGGGTCACTGGAATCACTGTGGGAATAATGGGAGGGGTCACTGGAATCACTGTGGGAATAATGGGGGGATCACTGGGATCACTGGTGGAATGGGAGGGGTCACTGGGATCACTGGTGGAATGGGAGGGGTCACTGGGATCACTGGTGGAATAATGGGAGTGGGGTCAGGTATCACTGTGGGAATAATGGGGGGGGGGTCACTGGGATCACTGGTGGAATGGGAGGGGTCACTGGGATCACTGGTGGAATGGGAGGGGGCTTAGGTATCACTGTGGGAATAATGGGGGGGTCACTGGGATCACTGGTGGAATGGGAGGGGGCTTAGGTATCACTGTGGGAATAATGGGGGGGTCACTGGGATCACTGGTGGAATGGGAGGGGGCTTAGGTATCACTGTGGGAATAATGGGGGGGGGGTCACTGGGATCACTGGTGGAATGGGAGGGGTCACTGGGATCACTGGTGGAATGGGAGGGGGCTTAGGTATCACTGTGGGAATAATGGGGGGGGTCACTGGGATCACTGTGGGAATAAGAGGGGAGTCACTGGTGGAATGGGAGGGGTCACTGGGATCATTGGTGGAATGAGGGGTCACTGGAATCACTGGTGTAATGGGAGGAGAAATCATTGGGATCCCTGGTGGAGTGGGAGGGGGCTTAGGTATCACTGTGGGAATAATGGGGGGGGGGGTCACTGGGATCACTGTGGAAATAAGAGGGGGGGTCACTGGGATCACTGTGGAAATAACAGGGGGGGTCACTGGTGGAATGGGAGGGGGGCTATTAGAGAATATTAAGGCCAGGACTCCCCAGTGTGCAGATGATCCTCTGTTATTCCTCCTGGATGTTCAAAGATGATTGTTAAAGGGGCACGTCTGTGCATAGTGTGACAATGGCAGTCCTGATTGGACAGTGTGATGGTGCACAATGACACACCAGGTGTAGATGTAGTTATAGCTTTCCAGGAGGAATAACAGAGGAACAACAGAACACAGAGTTATAGGAGGCTTCAGAACTGCTGGTTTATGGGGAACCAAAGGCCAGGAAGATCCTCTCTTAGGGATGATACAAATATTATTACAAATCCTCAACTTATGTGACATGTAGATATTTCTTCATGGGGCAATTATTTTCTGACATCCTTGCTTCAACCCAACTCTCCTGGGCTTCTGCATGCCAAACTCTGCCCTGTGAGAGCTAAAATGGTGGCCATATTGGTGGTCACCCAGCTTTCCTAGATTCATACCTATAAAATATTACTCCCTGCCCTAACAGATATGCATCACAGGAGGCAGGAAAAGTTGAGTGGTTGTGTTGGTTTTAATGGCAGCCATATTGGTTGTCAGTCACCCAGATTTTCTTGGTTTACTATAAAGGAATCCTCTGCTCTTTACTAGACACATTTGCCTCTCAGGAGAATGGAAAAGTTGGGTGATGCTAGTTGAGGAGTCGGCAGAGATATTGGATGTCACCCAGCTTTCCTTGAAAAAGAAATAACTAGAAGTAACTGGCAGCAGGGGGCAGCTCAGTTGTATAATTTTACAGGGTCCTGGTTTTTGGGGGTCGCTCCCTATGATTTGTGCTCTGCGGCGATTACTGGGACTTGCTGTACTCTGGCTACAGTTTGTTGCTGCTGTTCACACATTGCTGACACCGGGGACAAGTTTATTTACAGGATCCGGCAGCACCACGTGTTAGGGGTCTCCGCAGCAGCAGAAGGTCCCATCAATTGTCAGCGTGATCCAGCGAGGCCTCCGGCGGCCACTAGGGGGAGCAACACAAATCTGATCCATGCAAAAAAGGAGCCATGTCCTAAAGAAGCCAAATACTACACTTAATAATGGGCTGCTTTGGACTAAAATCTATTGCTCTCTGTTATCAACCATGTCAGGAGGGGAGAGGCCGACTGTAGGACAGGGGAATACAATCTATTACTATCTGTTATCAGCCACGTCAGGAGAGGAGAGGCCGACTGTAGGACAGGGGAATACAATCTATTACTATGTGTTATCAGCCACGTCAGGAGGGAGAGGCCGACTGTAGGACAGGAGAATACAATCTATTACTATCTGTTATCAGCCATGTCAGGAGAGGAGAGGCCGACTGTAGGACAGGGGAATACAATCTATTACTATCTGTTATCTGCCATGTCAGGAGAGGAGAGGCCGACTGTAGGACAGGGGAATACAATCTATTACTATCTGTTATCAGCCATGTCAGGAGGGGAGAGGCCGACTGTAGGACAGGGGAATACAATCTATTACTATCTGTTATCAGCCATGTCAGGAGGGGAGAGGCCGACTGTAGGACAGGGGACTACAATCTATTACTATCTGTTATCAGCCATGTCAGGAGGGGAGAGGCCGACTGTAGGACAGGGGAATACAATCTATTACTATCTGTTATCAGCCACGTCAGGAGGAGGCCGACTGTAGGACAGGGGAATACAATCTATTACTATCTGTTATCAGCCATGTCAGGGGGGGGAGAGGCCGACTGTAGGACAGGGGAATACAATCTATTACTATCTGTTATCAGCCATGTCAGGAGGGGAGAGGCCGACTGTAGGACAGGGGAATACAATCTATTACTATCTGTTATCAGCCATGTCAGGAGGGGAGAGGCCGACTGTAGGACAGGGGAATACAATCTATTACTATCTGTTATCAGCCATGTCAGGAGGGGAGAGGCCGACTGTAGGACAGGGGAATACAATCTATTACTATCTGTTATCAGCCACGTCAGGAGAGGCCGACTGTAGGACAGGGGAATACAATCTAATACTATCTGTTATCTGCCATGTCAGGAGGGGAGAGGCCGACTGTAGGACAGGGGAATACAATCTATTACTATCTGTTATCAGCCATGTCAGGAGAGGAGAGGCCGACTGTAGGACAGGGGAATACAATCTATTACTATCTGTTATCAGCCACGTCAGGAGAGGAGAGGCCGACTGTAGGACAGGGGAATACAATCTATTACTATCTGTTATCAGCCATGTCAGGAGGGGAGAGGCCGACTGTAGGACAGGGGAATACAATCTATTACTATCTGTTATCAGCCATGTCAGGAGGGGAGAGGCCGACTGTAGGACAGGGGAATACAATCTATTATTATCTGTTATCAGCCATGTCAGGAGGGGAGAGGCCGACTGTAGGACAGGGGAATACAATCTATTACTATCTGTTATCAGCCATGTCAGGAGGGGAGAGGCCGACTGTAGGACAGGGGAATACAATCTATTACTATCTGTTATCAGCCATGTCAGGAGAGGAGAGACCGACTGTAGGACAGGGGAATACAATCTATTACTATCTGTTATCAGCCACGTCAGGAGGGGAGAGGCCGACTGTAGGACAGGAGAATACAATCTATTACTATCTGTTATCAGCCATGTCAGGAGGGGAGAGGCCGACTGTAGGACAGGGGAATACAATCTATTACTATCTGTTATCAGCCACGTCAGGAGGGGAGAGGCCGACTGTAGGACAGGGGAATACAATCTATTACTATCTGTTATCAGCCACGTCAGGAGAGGCCGACTGTAGGACAGGGGAATACAATCTAATACTATCTGTTATCAGCCATGTCAGGAGGGGAGAGGCCGACTGTAGGACAGGGGAATACAATCTATTACTATCTGTTATCAGCCATGTCAGGAGAGGAGAGGCCGACTGTAGGACAGGGGAATACAATCTATTACTATCTGTTATCAGCCATGTCAGGAGAGGAGAGGCCGACTGTAGGACAGGGGAATACAATCTATTACTATCTGTTATCAGCCATGTAAGGAGAGGAGAGGCCGACTGTAGGACAAGTGACTACAATCTATTACTATCTGTTATCAGCCATGTCAGGAGGGGAGAGGCCGACTGTAGGACAGGTGACTACAATCTATTACTATCTGTTATCAGCCATGTCAGGGGAGGCCGACTGTAGGACAGGGGAATACAATCTATTACTATCTGTTATCAGCCATGTCAGGGGAGGCCGACTGTAGGACAGGGGAATACAATCTATTACTATCTGTTATCAGCCATGTCAGGAGAAGAGAGGACGACTGTAGGACAGAGGAATACAATATATTACTATATGTTATCAGCCATGTCAGGAGAGGAGAGGCCGACTGTAGGACAGATGAATACAATCTATTACTATCTGTTATCAGCCATGTCAGGAGGGGAGAGGCCGACTGTAGGACAGGGGAATACAATCTATTACTATCTGTTATCAGCCACGTCAGGAGGGGAGAGGTCGACTGTAGGACAGGTGAATACAATCTATTACTATCTGTTATCAGCCATGTCAGGAGGGGAGAGGCCGACTGTAGGACAGATTACTACAATCTATTACTATCTGTTATCAGCCACATCAGGAGGGGGAGAGGCCGACTGTAGGACAGATTACTACAATCTATTACTATCTGTTATCAGCCATGTCAGGGGGGGAGAGGCCGACTGTAGGACAGGTGACTACAATCTATTGCTATCTGTTATCAGCCATGTCAGGAGGGGAGAGGCCGACTGTAGGACAGGGGAATACAATCTATTACTATCTGTTATCAGCCATGTCAGGAGGGGAGAGGCCGACTGTAGGACAGGTGAATACAATCTATTACTATCTGTTATCAGCCATGTCAGGAGGGGGAGAGGCCGACTGTAGGACAGATTACTACAATCTATTACTATCTGTTATCAGCCACGTCAGGAGGGAAGAGGCCGACTATAGGACAGGGGAATACAATCTATTACTCTCTGTTATCAGCCATGTCAGGAGAGGAGAGACCGACTGTAGGACAGGGGAATACAATCTATTACTATCTGTTATCAGCCACGTCAGGAGGGGAGAGGCCGACTGTAGGACAGGAGACTACAATCTATTACTATCTGTTATCAGCCATGTCAGGAGGGGGAGAGGCCGACTGTAGGACAGGGGAATACAATCTATTACTATCTGTTATCAGCCACGTCAGGAGAGGGGCCGACTGTAGGACAGGGGAATACAATCTAATACTATCTGTTATCTGCCATGTCAGGAGGGGGAGAGGAGACTGTAGGACAGGAGAATACAATCTATTACTATCTGTTATCAGCCATGTCAGGAGAGGAGAGGCCGACTGTAGGACAGGGGAATACAATCTATTACTATCTGTTATCAGCCATGTCAGGAGAGGAGAGGCCGACTGTAGGACAGGGGAATACAATCTATTACTATCTGTTATCAGCCATGTCAGGAGAGGAGAGGCCGACTGTAGGACAGGGGAATACAATCTATTACTATCTGTTATCAGCCACGTCAGGAGAGGAGAGGCCGACTGTAGGACAGGGGAATACAATCTATTACTATCTGTTATCAGCCATGTCAGGAGGGGAGAGGCCGACTGTAGGACAGGGGAATACAATCTATTACTATCTGTTATCAGCCATGTCAGGAGGGGAGAGGCCGACTGTAGGACAGGGGAATACAATCTATTACTATCTGTTATCAGCCATGTCAGGAGGGGAGAGGCCGACTGTAGGACAGGGGAATACAATCTATTACTCTCTGTTATCAGCCATGTCAGGAGAGGAGAGACCGACTGTAGGACAGGGGAATACAATCTATTACTATCTGTTATCAGCCACGTCAGGAGGGGAGAGGCCGACTGTAGGACAGGAGACTACAATCTATTACTATCTGTTATCAGCCATGTCAGGAGGGGAGAGGCCGACTGTAGGACAGGGGAATACAATCTATTACTATCTGTTATCAGCCACGTCAGGAGAGGCCGACTGTAGGACAGGGGAATACAATCTAATACTATCTGTTATCTGCCATGTCAGGAGGGGAGAGGCCGACTGTAGGACAGGTGACTACAATCTATTACTATCTGTTATCAGCCATGTCAGGGGGAGGGCCGACTGTAGGACAGGGGAATACAATCTATTACTATCTGTTATCAGCCATGTCAGGGGGGAGGCCGACTGTAGGACAGGGGAATACAATCTATTACTATCTGTTATCAGCCATGTCAGGAGAGGAGAGGACGACTGTAGGACAGAGGAATACAATATATTACTATATGTTATCAGCCATGTCAGGAGAGGAGAGGCCGACTGTAGGACAGATGAATACAATCTATTACTATCTGTTATCAGCCATGTCAGGAGGGGAGAGGCCGACTGTAGGACAGGGGAATACAATCTATTACTATCTGTTATCAGCCACGTCAGGAGGGGAGAGGTCGACTGTAGGACAGGTGAATACAATCTATTACTATCTGTTATCAGCCATGTCAGGAGGGGAGAGGCCGACTGTAGGACAGATTACTACAATCTATTACTATCTGTTATCAGCCACATCAGGAGGGGGAGAGGCCGACTGTAGGACAGATTACTACAATCTATTACTATCTGTTATCAGCCATGTCAGGGGGGAGAGGGCCGACTGTAGGACAGGTGACTACAATCTATTGCTATCTGTTATCAGCCATGTCAGGAGGGGAGAGGCCGACTGTAGGACAGGGGAATACAATCTATTACTATCTGTTATCAGCCATGTCAGGAGGGGAGAGGCCGACTGTAGGACAGGTGAATACAATCTATTACTATCTGTTATCAGCCATGTCAGGAGGGGGAGAGGCCGACTGTAGGACAGATTACTACAATCTATTACTATCTGTTATCAGCCACGTCAGGAGGGAAGAGGCCGACTATAGGACAGGGGAATACAATCTATTACTCTCTGTTATCAGCCATGTCAGGAGAGGAGAGACCGACTGTAGGACAGGGGAATACAATCTATTACTATCTGTTATCAGCCACGTCAGGAGGGGAGAGGCCGACTGTAGGACAGGAGACTACAATCTATTACTATCTGTTATCAGCCATGTCAGGAGGGGAGAGGCCGACTGTAGGACAGGGGAATACAATCTATTACTATCTGTTATCAGCCACGTCAGGAGAGGCCGACTGTAGGACAGGGGAATACAATCTAATACTATCTGTTATCTGCCATGTCAGGAGGGGAGAGGAGACTGTAGGACAGGGGAATACAATCTATTACTATCTGTTATCAGCCATGTCAGGAGAGGAGAGGCCGACTGTAGGACAGGGGAATACAATCTATTACTATCTGTTATCAGCCATGTCAGAAGAGGAGAGGCCGACTGTAGGACAGGGGAATACAATCTATTACTATCTGTTATCAGCCATGTCAGGAGAGGAGAGGCCGACTGTAGGACAGGGGAATACAATCTATTACTATCTGTTATCAGCCACGTCAGGAGAGGAGAGGCCGACTGTAGGACAGGGGAATACAATCTATTACTATCTGTTATCAGCCATGTCAGGAGGGGAGAGGCCGACTGTAGGACAGGGGAATACAATCTATTACTCTCTGTTATCAACCATGTCAGGAGAGGAGAGACCGACTGTAGGACAGGGGAATACAATCTATTACTATCTGTTATCAGCCACGTCAGGAGGGGAGAGGCCGACTGTAGGACAGGAGACTACAATTTATTACTATCTGTTATCAGCCATGTCAGGAGGGGAGAGGCCGACTGTAGGACAGGGGAATACAATCTATTACTATCTGTTATCAGCCACGTCAGGAGAGGGGGCCGACTGTAGGACAGGGGAATACAATCTAATACTATCTGTTATCTGCCATGTCAGGAGGGGAGAGGCCGACTGTAGGACAGGTGACTACAATCTATTACTATCTGTTATCAGCCACGTCAGGAGGGGAGAGGCCGACTGTAGGACAGGTGACTACAATCTATTACTATCTGTTATCAGCCATGTCAGGAGGGGAGGCCGACTGTAGGACAGGGGAATACAATCTATTACTATCTGTTATCAGCCATGTCAGGGGAGGAGGCCGACTGTAGGACAGGGGAATACAATCTATTACTATCTGTTATCAGCCATGTCAGGAGAGGAGAGGACGACTGTAGGACAGAGGAATACAATATATTACTATATGTTATCAGCCATGTCAGGAGAGGAGAGGCCGACTGTAGGACAGATGAATACAATCTATTACTATCTGTTATCAGCCATGTCAGGAGGGGAGAGGCCGACTGTAGGACAGGGGAATACAATCTATTACTATCTGTTATCAGCCACGTCAGGAGGGGAGAGGGCCGACTGTAGGACAGGTGAATACAATCTATTACTATCTGTTATCAGCCATGTCAGGAGGGGAGAGGCCGACTGTAGGACAGGGGAATACAATCTATTACTATCTGTTATCAGCCACATCAGGAGGGGGAGAGGCCGACTGTAGGACAGATTACTACAATCTATTACTATCTGTTATCAGCCATGTCAGGGGGGTAGAGGCCGACTGTAGGACAGGTGACTACAATCTATTACTATCTGTTATCAGCCATGTCAGGAGGGGAGAGGCCGACTGTAGGACAGGGGAATACAATCTATTACTATCTGTTATCAGCCATGTCAGGAGGGGAGAGGCCGGCTGTAGGACAGGGGAATACAATCTATTACTATCTGTTATCAGCCACATCAGGAGGGGGAGAGGCCGACTGTAGGACAGATTACTACAATCTATTACTATCTGTTATCAGCCATGTCAGGGGGGGAGAGGCCGACTGTAGGACAGGGGAATACAATCTATTACTATCTGTTATCAGCCATGTCTGGAGAGGAGAGGCCGACTGTAGGACAGGTGACTACAATCTATTACTATCTGTTATCAGCCATGTCAGGAGGGGAGAGGCCGACTGTAGGACAGGGGAATACAATCTATTATTCTCTGTTATCAGCCATGTCAGGAGAGGCCGACTGTAGGACAGGGGAATACAATCTATTACTATCTGTTATCAGCCAAGTCAGGAGGGGAGAGGCCGACTGTAGGACAGGTGAATACAATCTATTACTATCTGTTATCAGCCACGTCAGGAGGGGAGAGGCCGACTGTAGGACAGGGGAATACAATCTATTACTATCTGTTATCAGCCATGTCAGGAGAGGAGAGGCCGACTGTAGGACAGGGGAATACAATCTATTACTATCTGTTATCAGCCACGTCAGGAGAGGAGAGGCCGACTGTAGGACAGTGGAATACAATCTATTACTATCTGTTATCAGCCATGTCAGGAGGGGAGAGGCCGACTGTAGGACAGTGGACATACAATCTATTACTATCTGTTATCAGCCACGTCAGGAGAGGAGAGGCCGACTGTAGGACAGTGGAATACAATCTATTACTATCTGTTATCAGCCACGTCAGGAGGGGAGAGGCCGACTGTAGGATAGGGGAATACAATCTATTACTATCTGTTATCAGCCATGTCAGGAGGGGAGAGGCCGACTGTAGGACAGGGGAATACAATCTATTACTATCTGTTATCAGCCATGTCAGGAGAGGAGAGGCCGACTGTAGGACAGGGGAATACAATCTATTACTCTCTGTTATCAGCCATGTCAGGAGGGGAGAGGCCGACTGTAGGACAGTGAAATACAATCTATTACTATCTGTTATCAGCCATGTCAGGAGAGGCCGACTGTAGGACAGGTGAATACAATCTATTACTATCTGTTATCAGCCACGTCAGGAGGGGAGAGGGCGACTGTAGGACAGGGGACTACAATCTATTACTATCTGTTATCAGCCACGTCAGGAGAGGAGAGGCCGACTGTAGGACAGGGGAATACAATCTATTACTCTCTGTTATCAGCCATGTCAGGAGGGGAGAGGCCGACTGTAGGACAGGGGAATACAATCTATTACTATCTGTTATCAGCCATGTCAGGAGAGGAGAGGCCGACTGTAGGACAGATGAATACAATCTATTACTATCTGTTATCAGCCATGTCAGGAGAGGAGAGGCCGACTGTAGGACAGGGGAATACAATCTATTACTATCTGTTATCAGCCATGTCAGGAGGGGAGAGGCCGACTGTAGGACAGGGGAATACAATCTATTACTATCTGTTATCAGCCACGTCAGGAGGGGAGAGGCCGACTGTAGGACAGGTGACTACAATCTATTACTATCTGTTATCAGCCATGTCAGGAGAGGCCGACTGTAGGACAGGGGAATACAATCTATTACTATCTGTTATCAGCCACGTCAGGAGGGGGAGAGGCCGACTGTAGGACAGATGACTACAATCTATTACTATCTGTTATCAGCCATGTCAGGAGGAGGGCCGACTGTAGGACAGGGGAATACAATCTATTACTATCTGTTATCAGCCATGTCAGGAGGGGAGAGGCCGACTGTAGGACAGGGGAATACCATCTATTACTATCTGTTATCAGCCACGTCAGGAGGGGAGAGGCCGACTGTAGGACAGGTGACTACAATCTATTACTATCTGTTATCAGCCATGTCAGGAGAGGCCGACTGTAGGACAGGGGAATACAATCTATTACTATCTGTTATCAGCCATGTCAGGAGAGGAGAGGCCGACAGTAGGACAGGGGAATACAATCTATTACTATCTGTTATCAGCCATGTCAGGAGAGGAGAGGCCGACTGTAAGACAGGGGACTACAATCTATTACTATCTGTTATCAGCCATGTCAGGAGGGGAGAGGCCGACTGTAGGACAGGGGAATACAATCTATTACTATCTGTTATCAGCCATGTCAGGAGAGGAGAGGCCGACTGTAGGACAGGGGAATACAATCTATTACTATCTGTTATCAGCCACGTCAGGAGGGGAGAGGCCGACTGTAGGACAGGGGACTACAATCTATTACTATCTGTTATCAACCATGTCAGGAGGGGAGAGGCCGACTGTAGGACAGGTGAATACAATCTATTACTATCTGTTATCAGCCATGTCAGGAGGGGAGAGGCCGACTGTAGGACAGGGGAATACAATCTATTACTATCTGTTATCAGCCATGTCAGGAGGGGAGAGGCCGACTGTAGGACAGGGGAATACAATCTATTGCTATCTGTTATCAGCCATGTCAGGAGGGGAGAGGCCGACTGTAGGACAGGTGAATACAATCTATTACTATCTGTTATCAGCCATATCAGGAGGAGGCCGACTGTAGGACAGGGGAGTACAATCTATTACTATCTGTTATCAGCCATGTCAGGAGGGAGAGGCCGACTGTAGGACAGGAGAATACAATCTATTACTATCTGTTATCAGCCGTGTCAGGAGGGCAGAGGCCGACTGTAGGACAGGGGAATACAATCTATTACTATCTGTTATCAGCCACGTCAGGAGGGGAGAGGCCGACTGTAGGACAGGTGACTACAATCTATTACTATCTGTTATCAGCCGTGTCAGGAGGGCAGAGGCCGACTGTAGGACAGGGGAATACAATCTATTACTATCTGTTATCAGCCATGTCAGGGGGGGAGAGGCCGACTGTAGGACAGGTGACTACAATCTATTACTATCTGTTGTCAGCCATGTCAGGAGGGGAGAGGCCGACTGTAGGACAGGGGAATACAATCTATTACTATCTGTTATCAGCCATGTCAGGGGGGGAGAGGCCGACTGTAGGACAGGGGAATACAATCTATTACTATCTGTTATCAGCCATGTCAGGAGGGGAGCGGCCAACTGTAGGACAGGTGAATACAATCTATTACTATCTGTTATCAGCCACGTCAGGAGGGGATAGGCCGACTGTAGGACAGGGGACTACAATCTATTACTATTTGTTATCAGCCACGTCAGGAGAGGGAGAGGCCGACTGTAGGACAGGGGAATACAATCTATTACTCTCTGTTATCAGCCATGTCAGGAGGGGAGAGGCCGACTGTAGGACAGGGGAATACAATCTATTACTATCTGTTATCAGCCATGTCAGGAGAGGAGAGGCCGACTGTAGGACAGATGAATACAATCTATTACTATCTGTTATCAGCCATGTCAGGAGGGGAGAGGCCGACTGTAGGACAGGGGAATACAATCTATTACTATCTGTTATCAGCCACGTCAGGAGGGGAGAGGCCGACTGTAGGACAGGTGACTACAATCTATTACTATCTGTTATCAGCCATGTCAGGAGGAGGCCGACTGTAGGACAGGGGAATACAATCTATTACTATCTGTTATCAGCCACGTCAGGAGGGGGAGAGGCCGACTGTAGGACAGATGACTACAATCTATTACTATCTGTTATCAGCCATGTCAGGGGGGGAGAGGCCGACTGTAGGACAGGTGACTACAATCTATTACTATCTGTTATCAGCCATGTCAGGAGGGGAGAGGCCGAATGTAGGACAGGGGAATACAATCTATTACTATCTGTTATCAGCCATGTCAGGAGGGGAGAGGCCGACTGTAGGACAGGGGAATACAATCTATTACTATCTGTTATCAGCCACGTCAGGAGGGGAGAGGCCGACTGTAGGACAGGTGACTACAATCTATTACTATCTGTTATCAGCCATGTCAGGAGAGGCCGACTGTAGGACAGGGGAATACAATCTATTACTATCTGTTATCAGCCATGTCAGGAGAGGGCCGACAGTAGGACAGGGGAATACAATCTATTACTATCTGTTATCAGCCATGTCAGGAGAGGAGAGGCCGACTGTAGGACAGGGGACTACAATCTATTACTATCTGTTATCAGCCATGTCAGGAGGGGAGAGGCCGACTGTAGGACAGGGGAATACAATCTATTACTATCTGTTATCAGCCATGTCAGGAGAGGAGAGGCCGACTGTAGGACAGGGGAATACAATCTATTACTATCTGTTATCAGCCACGTCAGGAGGGGAGAGGCCGACTGTAGGACAGGGGACTACAATCTATTACTATCTGTTATCAACCATGTCAGGAGGGGAGAGGCCGACTGTAGGACAGGGGAATACAATCTATTACTATCTGTTATCAGCCACGTCAGGAGGGAGAGAGGCCGACTGTAGGACAGGGGAATACAATCTATTGCTATCTGTTATCAGCCATGTCAGGAGGGGAGAGGCCGACTGTAGGACAGGTGAATACAATCTATTACTATCTGTTATCAGCCATATCAGGAGAGGCCGACTGTGGGACAGGGGAATACAATCTATTACTATCTGTTATCAGCCATGTGAGGAGGGAGAGGCTGACTGTAGGACAGGGGAATACAATCTATTACTATCTGTTATCAGCCGTGTCAGGAGGGCAGAGGCCGACTGTAGGACAGGGGAATACAATCTATTACTATCTGTTATCAGCCACGTCAGGAGGGGAGAGGCCGACTGTAGGACAGGTGACTACAATCTATTGCTATCTGTTATCAGCCATGTCAGGGGGGAGAGGCCGACTGTAGGACAGGTGACTACAATCTATTACTATCTGTTGTCAGCCATGTCAGGAGGGGAGAGGCCGACTGTAGGACAGGGGAATACAATCTATTACTATCTGTTATCAGCCATGTCAGGAGGGGAGAGGCCGACTGTAGGACAGGGGACTACAATCTATTACTATCTGTTGTCAGCCATGTCAGGAGGGGAGAGGCCGACTGTAGGACAGGTGACTACAATCTATTACTATCTGTTATCAGCCATGTCAGGAGGGGAGAGGCCGACTGTAGGACAGGTGACTACAATCTATTACTATCTGTTATCAGCCATGTTAGGAGAGGAGAGGCCGACTGTAGGACAGGGGAATACAATCTATTACTATCTGTTATCAGCCATGTCAGGAGGGGAGAGGCCGACTGTAGGACAGGGGAATACAATCTATTACTATCTGTTATCAGCCATGTCAGGAGGGGAGGGGCTGACTGTAGGACAGGGGAATACAATCTATTACTATCTGTTATCAGCCACGTCAGGAGTGGAGAGGCCGACTGTAGGACAGGGGAATACAATCTATTACTATCTGTTATCAGCCACGTCAGGAGGGCAGAGGCCGACTGTAGGCCAGGGGAATACAATCTATTACTATCTGTTATCAGCCACGTCAGGAGTGGAGAGGACGACTGTAGGACAGGGGAATACAATCAAATACTATCTGTTATCAGCCATATCAGGAGAGGAGAGGCCGACTGTAGGACAGGAGAATACAATCTATTACTATCTGTTATCAGCCGTGTCAGGAGGGCAGAGGCCGACTGTAGGACAGGGGAATACAATCTATTACTATCTGTTATCAGCCACGTCAGGAGAGGAGAGGCCGACTGTAGGACAGGGGAATACAATCTATTACTATCTGTTATCAGCCATGTCAGGGGGGGGAGAGGCCGACTGTAGGACAGGTGACTACAATCTATTACTATCTGTTATCAGCCATGTCAGGAGAGGAGAGGCCGACTGTAGGACAGGGGAATACAATCTATTACTATCTGTTATCAGCCATGTCAGGAGAGGAGAGGCCGACTGTAGGACAGGTGACTACAATCTATTACTATCTGTTATCAGCCGTGTCAGGAGGGCAGAGGACGACTGTAGGCCAGGTGAATACAATCTATTACTCTCTGTTATCAGCCATGTCAGGAGGGGAGAGGCCGACTGTAGGACAGGGGAATACAATCTATTACTATCTGTTATCAGTCATGTCAGGAGAGGAGAGGCCGACTGTAGGACAGGGGAATACAATCTATTACTATCTGTTATCAGCCACGTCAGGAGAGGAGAGGCCGACTGTAGGACAGGGGAATACAATCTATTACTATCTGTTATCAGCCATGTCAGGAGGGGAGAGGCCGACTGTAGGACAGGGGAATACAATCTATTACTATCTGTTATCAGCCATGTCAGGAGGGGAGAGGCTGACTGTAGGACAGGGGAATACAATCTATTACTATCTGTTATCAGCCATGTCAGGAGGGGAGAGGCTGACTGTAGGACAGGGGAATACAATCTATTACTATCTGTTATCAGCCATGTCGGGGGGGAGAGGCCGACTGTAGGACAGGGGAATACAATCTATTACTATCTGTTATCAGCCATGTCAGGAGAGGAGAGGCCGACTGTAGGACAGGGGAATTTCAATCTATTACTATCTGTTATCAGCCATGTCAGGAGGGGAGAGGCCGACTGTAGGACAGGGGAATACAATCTATTACTATCTGTTATCAGCCACGTCAGGAGAGGAGAGGCCAACTGTATAAAAGAATATAACTTCAGCTCTAACCTCTGTCACTTCCCCCCCCCCTTTTTTTCCCCCCCTCCCCCCCCCCCCCCCCCCCCCCCCCCCCCGTGCGGGTTTTAATTTTTTTTTTGCAGTAGACGGGATTGTGTTAGTCGCTCTTAACCCCGATGCTCTCAGGTCTGATGTGATTCCTCCTCTTCAAGCCGCAATTACATTGTATTCCCCAGCTTGCTCACTCAGCTTCAATCCAATTTCAGGAAGTAATGTGTGGGCGATGCCGGAGACCTGACCCCGTTCCAGAGCCCGACCTCCCTGATCCCCCAACACCCACAAGGGACAAAGCAGCCTATTCTGCTGCCCTGTCCTCTGCCGCCTCCATTGTGACTCTGTCTCTTTAAGGGAATGGGAAGCAGCGCCCTCATCACCAGAGCTGACCCCTCACTCCAGCAGCTGCACAGACCCCCCAACCTACCAGGCGGTCATGAATATTCATCAGGAGCACAGAGGTCTCCGAACCATCAGATTGTGAAAGTCTGGAAGAAAAATATATCTATGAGAGGAGACGCTGGAAATATGCACAGAACAAATGGTGGGAGAGGACAGATAGCAGGACATCACCGATATCTACAAGGAAGGAAAGTGATGATATATGTGACTTATAGTGGCTGATAACAGAGAGTAATAGATTGTATTCACCTGTCCTACAGTCGGCCTCTCCCCCCTGACATGGCTGATAACAGAGAGTAATAGATTGTATTCCCCTGTCCTACAGTCGGCCTCTCCCTCCTGACATGGCTGATAACAGATAGTAATAGATTGTCCAGTGCTCCCCTGCATGGCTGATAACAGATAGTAATAGATTGTATTCCCCTGTCCTACAGTCGGCCTCTCCTCTCCTGACCTGGCTGATAACAGATAGTAATAGATTGTATTCCCCTGTCCTACAGTCGGCCTCTCCTGACATGGCTGATAACAGATAGTAATAGATTGTATTCCCCTGTCCTACAGTCGGCCTCTCCTCCCTGACATGGCTGATAACAGATAGTAATAGATTGTATTCCCCTGTCCTACAGTCGGCCTCTCCCCCTGACATGGCTGATAACAGATAGTAATAGATTGTATTCCCCTGTCCTACAGTCGGCCTCTCCCCTCCTGACGTGGCTGATAACAGATAGTAATAGATTGTATTCCCCTGTCCTACAGTCGGCCTCTCCCCCTCCTGACATGGCTGATAACAGATAGTAATAGATTGTATTCCCCCCCCGCCCCCCCCCCCCCCCGACATGGCTGATAACCCCTAGTTGTTGTCCCCGTCCTACAGTCGGCCTCTCCTCTCCTGACGTGGCTGATAACAGATAGTAATAGATTGTATTTCCCTGTCCTACAGTCGGCCTCTCCTCTCCTGACATGGCTGATAACAGATAGTAATAGATTGTATTCCCCTGTCCTACAGTCGGCCTCTCCTCTCCTGACATGGCTGATAACAGATAGTAATAGATTGTATTCCCCTGTCCTACAATCGGCCTCTCCCCCTGACATGGCTGATAACAGATAGTAATAGATTGTAGTCACCTGTCCTACAGTCGGCCTCTCCTCTCCTGACATGGCTGATAACAGATAGTAATAGATTGTATTCCCCTGTCCTACAGTCGGCCTCTCCCCTCCTGACATGGCTGATAACAGATAGTAATAGATTGTATTCCCCTGTCCTACAGTCGGCCTCTCCCCCCTGACATGGCTGATAACAGATAGTAATAGGTTGTATTCCCCTGTCCTACAGTCGGCCTCTCCCTCCTGACGTGGCTGATAACAGATAGTAATAGATTGTATTCCCCTGTCCTACAGTCGGCCTCTCCCCTCCTGACATGGCTGATAACAGATAGTAATAGGTTGTATTCCCCTGTCCTACAGTCGGCCTCTCCCCTCCTGACATGGCTGATAACAGATAGTAATAGATTGTATTCCCCTGTCCTACAGTCGGCCTCCCCCTCCTGACATGGCTGATAACAGATAGTAATGTTGTTTCCCCTGTCCTACGTCGGCCTCTCCTCTCCTTTTTTGGCTTATAACCGATTGTAACCACCTTCTGCACAGGGCTCTGTCTCACCTGGAGAAACCAGGAGGAACACGGTGAGAATAATGTTCTTTGACTTCTCCAGTGCTTTTAACACCATACAGCCCAGGTTACTGAGGGACAAGCTGGGCCTTGCTGGGGTGGACCACCACCTCTCCAACTGGATCCTAGACTACCTCACAAATCGACCTCAATACGTGAGAGCCCAAGACTGTGTGTCAGGTACCGTGATCTGTAATACGGGGGGCACCTCAGGGTACGGTTCTCGCCCCTTTCCTCTTCACACTGTACACTGCAGATTTTAGGTGCTCTCATCCAGCTGCTACCTACAGAAGTATTCTGACGACTCTGCAATAGTGGGCCTCATCACAGACGATGATGACAGGGAGTACAGAGAACTGAACCGGTTTTTTGTGGACTGGTGCCACTAGAACCACCTGAAGATTAACGCGGGGAAGACCAAGGAGATGGTGGTGGACTTCCGCAAAGGCAGATGCCCTCCAAAACCAGTGGACATCCTGGGGACGGGCATCGAGATTGTGAACACCTATAAGTACCTGGGTTTGCTCCTTAATAATAAGCTGGACTGGGCAGATCATATGGAGGCCCTGTACAGGAAGGGCCACAGCAGGCTCTACCTGCTTAGGAAGCTGAGAGCCTTTGGAATCCGGGGGGCACTTCTTAGGACTTTCTTCAACTCGGTAGTGGCATCAGCCATCTTCTTTGGAGTGGCCTGCTGGGGGAGCAGTATATCAACCAGGGATAGGAATAGACTGGACAAGCTGATTAGAAGGGCCAGCTCTGTCCTGGGGAGCCCACTGGACCCAGTGCAGGTGGTGGGTGACAGAAGGATACTGTCCGTGGTGAGCTCCATGCAGGAGAAGAAGTCCCATCCCATGCATGAGACTGTGATCGCGCTGGGCAGTACTATCAGTGACCGACTGCTCCACCCTAGGTGTGAGAAGGAGCGCTATCGGAAGTCTTTCCTCCCCACCGCGGTCAGGCTGTACAACCAACACCGACCTAAGCGGAGATCATTACATACAGAGAACTGAAATATCTCTCTGCCTGTTATATCCCCCCCCCCCCCTCTGCTACGTCCTATCTGTCTGTCTGCTATTAATGTAATGCCTCTCACCTTGGAACATTCCTGTACATGATGTATTTGTATTTGTATCTGCTTATCTTATCTTATCTTTGCTGCTGTAACACACTGAATTTCCCCACTGTGGGACTATTAAAGGACTATTATTATTATTATTATTATATTAATATATTGTATTCCTCTGTCCTACACTCGGCCTCTCCCCTCCTGACATGGCTGATAACAGATAGTAATAGATTGTATTCCCCTGTCCTACAGTCGGCCTCTCCCCTCCTGACATGGCTGATAACAGATAGTAATAGATTGTATTCCCCTGTCCTACAGTCGGCCTCTCCCCTCCTGACATGGCTGATAACAGATAGTAATAGATTGTATTCCCCTGTCCTACAGTCGGCCTCTCCCCTCCTGACATGGCTGATAACAGATAGTAATAGATTGTATTCCCCTGTCCTACAGTCGGCCTCTCCCCTCCTGACGTGGCTGATAACAGATAGTAATAGATTGTATTCCCCTGTCCTACAGTCGGCCTCTCCCCTCCTGACGTGGCTGATAACAGATAGTAATAGATTGTATTCCCCTGTCCTACAGTCGGCCTCTCCCCTCCTGACATGGCTGATAACAGATAGTAATAGATTGTATTCCCCTGTCCTACAGTCGGCCTCTCCCCTCCTGACATGGCTGATAACAGATAGTAATAGATTGTATTCCCCTGTCCTACAGTCGGCCTCTCCCCTCCTGACATGGCTGATAACAGATAGTAATAGATTGTATTCCCCTGTCCTACAGTCGGCCTCTCCTCTCCTGACATGGCTGATAACAGATAGTAATAGATTGTATTCCCCTGTCCTACAGTCGGCCTCTCCCCTCCTGACGTGGCTGATAACAGATAGTAATAGATTGTATTCCCCTGTCCTACAGTCGGCCTCTCCCCTCCTGACATGGCTGATAACAGATAGTAATAGATTGTATTCCCCTGTCCTACAGTCGGCCTCTCCCCTCCTGAC
The DNA here is from genome assembly GCA_947044405.1 of Leptodactylus fallax. Taxonomy (NCBI): domain Eukaryota; kingdom Metazoa; phylum Chordata; class Amphibia; order Anura; family Leptodactylidae; genus Leptodactylus; species Leptodactylus fallax. Next base: position 167,225 of record CAMRHE010000969.1, on the reverse strand, counting down.
GTGGCTGATAACAGATAGTAATAGATTGTATTCCCCTGTCCTACAGTCGGCCTCTCCCCCCTGACGTGGCTGATAACAGGTAGTAATAGATTGTATTCCCCTGTCCTACAGTCGGCCTCTCCCCTCCTGACGTGGCTGATAACAGATAGTAATAGATTGTATCCCCCTGTCCTACAGTCGGCCTCTCCCCTCCTGACGTGGCTGATAACAGATAGTAATAGATTGTATTCCCCTGTCCTACAGTCGGCCTCTCCCCTCCTGACATGGCTGATAACAGATAGTAATAGATTGTATTCCCCTGTCCTACAGTCGGCCTCTCCCCTCCTGACATGGCTGATAACAGATAGTAATAGATTGTATTCCCCTGTCCTACAGTCGGCCTCTCCCCTCCTGACATGGCAGATAACAGATAGTAATAGATTGTATTCCCCTGTCCTACAGTCGGCCTCTCCTCTCCTGACATGGCTGATAACAGATAGTAATAGATTGTATTCCCCTGTCCTACAGTCGGCCTCTTCCCTCCTGACATGGCTGATAACAGATAGTAATAGATTGTATTCCCCTGTCCTACAGTCGGCCTCTCCTCTCCTGACATGGCTGATAACAGATAGTAATAGATTGTATTCCCCTGTCCTACATTCGGCCTCTCCCCTCCTGACGTGGCTGATAACAGATAGTAATAGATTGTATTCCCCTGTCCTACAGTCGGCCTCTCCCCTCCTGACATGGCTGATAACAGATAGTAATAGATTGTATTCCCCTGTCCTACAGTCGGCCTCTCCTCTCCTCTCCTGACATGGCTGATAACAGATAGTAATAGATTGTATTCGACCTGCACTGAATCGATCTGATATTGATCATCTATCCTAAGGACAGGCTAACAATATTTGAGCTGTTTGATATTTTATAATTTTATAGTAACATATTACATTATAATTAGTTTATTATACTATTATTGTTATTTTATGTCACTTTTAGATTATTATTATTGTTTTTGTTATTATAATTTTATTTATATATTGTTAGTTTTTAGATGATTATTATTATTTTTATTATTTTAATAGTTTTTATATTTTTATTGTTCTGACTTTTGTCACATTTGGATTCTTATAACTTCAGATACAGACTTCTCAGTCCGGGCTCCATCATGTGCCGATCTCTGCCGACGTCTGTGTGTAATGGCGGCTCGTTCTCCGGCATCGCCCGCTGTCTTAGTAATTCTTCCCTCCTTTCTACAGTCACATGGCCGGCGTTTCTGCGTCTCTTATGAAAAGTGACATTTCCTCTAGTGAAACAAAGCTGAAATGTCAAACATCTGCTGCATTTCCATATTTCCTTCGATCAGAACCTTCCCGCTTCATCTCATAACCAGCTGTGAGGCGTTTATGGCGGCGGCGGTGGGGGAGGGGGGTCGGTGGGTTTTTACTTAATTTACTTCATCCTCAGATGTTTCTTGCAGTTTTGTTTTTGAGTCTTTTTGGAAGGTTAAACTTTTCATACTGATGGCGAACATGACATCACGTCCGGTCGCCGCCATTTCGGAGCTGCCACAAAGACGACAGTGCCCCATAGTGAGGATCAGCAGGCAGCCGCAGTGTACGGCGAGAACTGCAGAGATCTGAACAATTAGGGCAAAATATGTAACATCGGCCACAACGTAGCAAGACCTTGACCCAAATAAAAGGGGTAAATATTCTCTACGTTCTCCATAGGGCGCTGAAAAATTTCATTTTATAAAAGGAGTTCTCCTTTAAAAGTGGAATAGCTCCATAATTTCACATGAGGTGTCAGCAGATAGCATCATCAGAATGAGACTCCGCCCCCTTCCATGTTGGTGACATCATCAGACCTGAACAGAAGTGTCACCTGCCTCATTATAATTAGTGTCAGTAAAAAAAGAATGAAAAAATATTACACAATTTTTTGAAAGGTTAACTTTTCTTTTCGTTTTTAAGTTCGTAGTCTCCTCCATCAGACGACATTGTATATTGTACCTGCTGCGATGGGCCCTGTGATCTAGGAGCCTGGATGATGGCAACTTCTGGGAGTCCTGAGGACTGGCAGGATTAGGGGCCTCTGATTGGCCCCTGATAACCAATCAGCTTCCTTATTTGTGAGATGCCCGATTGGTGGAGCTGCCCGATTGGCTGAGCTGCCCATCAAATACTGATCCGCTGCCCTGTGCCGCTCTCCTACCAATCAGCACTTTCCTATACTACAGAGAAGAGCTGATTGGACTGTCTGAATCTCCGCCCCTGCAGAGGAAGGTCAGGGGCCGGTGCAGGGCGAAAGTGCAGGTGGTGGACACAGAAAGGACAACCAGGTCAGAAGTTATAAGTAAGGTTACTGATGATGTACACAACAGTGAACCTGAGATAGGTGAATGCTCTCACTTGCGGTCTTTGGGCATCTGACCTGCACAAGGGGAGTCTCCCTCTCACTCACACGGGGATTATTGTCATTTTGGAGTAGAACAGCTTTATAGACCTTACTTTGGCCATCATTGACCAGAAGAGGAATGACTAATCTCCAAACTGCAGCCCCAGAATGAGAATCTCTGATTCCTGCAGACTCTTCAGTTGTCACTAAACATCCAGTCCTGACACGTTCTTGATGTCCACCATACCCATGGACCTTCTCCAAGGCTGTGGAGTTTCTTCCAAAGAAGATCTCTTCAGCTCCAGCACTGGTGGCTTTATCCCTCTCTAGCTGATGCCTGGCATTGAGCATCTGGCGGTCTCACACTTATTCTGCTACGGAGACACCAATCTATCTTGTGAACTTGGGTCAGAGAGAGGGACACCCCATGTTTCAATGCTCAGGCTCATCCCTTGACTTTTGTGGTCGCCACATCCTGATTGTCCCTATTCTATAAAATCAGGGGTTAAAAGTGGCTGTGACAACGTCAGCGAGGATGTGACCATACACCAACATGCCTTCTAACCTGGGCCCTACAACAGTTACATAGGCTGCCTTCATGTCAGGTATCTCTTCCTCTCATGTCCCAGACCTGTTCTGGTTTTGACAATTGTCTATGGAGCCCTCAGGGCTGGGCCTGGATTCTGCACATGGCAGATCCCACCAGCCAGGGGTGCACATACTTTTGCCATGCAGCCAGTATTTCTTCCCATACCCAGATGTGGCTTCTTTCCTGCTCATACATTATATCCTTCTGCTATGAGAACTATTTCCTCCTCCGCCTCCTCCATGTTTTCCAGGGATATTTGGGGATAAAGCGTCTTCTCTGAGGTCACATGGAGGGGACACAGACGCACCAGCAAATCTATTTCATTAACCCCTGAGGCGACACTTTATAATATGCAGCCAATATGGCGTCTCCTTTGTGTTTATCTCTCCGGTGTATGTGGATTACTGGGAGCGGAGAACCTGGCGCTTACGTAGAAGCTTCCGGAAGATCTTTATTATCAGAACATTCCTCAAATTATCCACAATCTGGACAATGTATCCAGATTGTATAATCCAGGATGAATTATTTGTGATATCCTTATAGATCAGCTTCATATGATTTTAGGGGTCATTAACAGGAAGTGACAAATGCTGGATTATCAACCATTCCAGATTATTAAACAGTCTGGAGTATAAATCATTCTGGATTAAAGGTCAATCTGAATTATCAAACTGTCTGGATTGTCAGTCATTCTGGTTTATCTACCGGTCTGGATTATAAATTATTATGGCTCAAACAACATTTTGTATTATCAGACTGTCAGTCTGGATTATCCGGACCATCGGTCATTGTGAATTATCTAACATTTTTTATCATCACCCTTTCTGGACTATCAGGCAGTGTGGATTCTCTGCTCTTCTGGATTATTTTATATTCCATATTATCTGGATTTTTTGTACTCTATGTTATCAGATATTCGTCTGTAATTCTGGGTTATCAGATGATTATAAAAGTATATGGAACATCTTTGCAGTATCCGGGATGGACACCCATTATAATCTGTAATCCTGTTACTGAGTTTCTTCCTGATCTCTTCTGGTTTTATTCAGATTATTATAGTGTTGCTGGATTATTGGGAATTCCGGACTATGAGATTATCAATATTATTGTTATAATATATTGGGATTATATCAACACATCTGCGCCAGATTTTCTTAATAAATCTGCCCCGCGGGGCGGCGGCGACTCCTCAGCTCTCTGTCCATATAAATATATTGATATTTTATCTATTATTGATACAAAGTAACAGATGAGAAAATTATGGATTATCAGATCAATAATCTCCTCCCGGTGGGCCCCATTGTTTAGCACACACTCCAGATACAATATGACAAGCACAAAGATGGAGGTCACATGTTATATAGCCGTTCGCTCCGCCATACACGTGAAGTCCTCGCTTTACTCAGCATTTTACGCTTCCTTCTCGCACCTTCATCATCCCGCAGATTCTCTTATATTTACATTGTAAGAAAATTCTTCACGTTGAAAGTTCAGACAATGATGAAAAAGCCAAAAGTGTTCACTTCAGAAAATGGCGAAACCGTATTCCGCGAGACGCCGGACGTGTTCTCATTCCAGTTTATTTAACATCGACTTTCATCAGAGGCCACAAATCGCTGCTTTTCTTGGCAAAGTCCCAAAATGTCTGACTTTGATGGCAGATAAAAACTTCTCCAATTTCCAACCTGAAACCAAACACTGAACTCGTCCGATCGCCATCTCTCCGGTGGGGACCGCGCTGCACAGAGGAGGAATTG
>CAMRHE010000969.1:130000-160000 GCA_947044405.1 Leptodactylus fallax | reverse complement strand
TAAGAGAATTATGTTAGGGTATTCATATCCAGCTGTTGTGGCGGATGGGGGTTGTAGTGTTCTATCTATCTATCTATCTATCTATCTATCTATCTATCTATCTATCTATCTAGACCTATGAGTCTCTGGTTACTGCAGGGGTGAGCAGGGTGTGGGGGTCTGGGGCAGGTTGTATACTGTGACTCTTCTAGTAGGGGTGATTATATATTCGGTGTTGTGGCTTCCCCATATGTCTTTCCTCACTGACTTGTATTCCTGCTTCTGTCTCTTGCAGATTTCTCCCACAGATGGTGCTCACTTACTTATAAACCAGCGACAGTCTCGCATCATTTTGCATAATTTGTCACTGTTTAACAAACACATAACCCCGCTATGAGCCGAGTCACCACAGTCTCCGGGATGTGCGCAGTCCATGGCCCAGCGCCGCAGTGCGTCCACCTCCACTATGGGGCAGCTGGGGGATGACATGATGATGTCATCAAATGTATTCTTAATAAACAAAATGGTGGAATATTCATTGATCAGCATTTTCTGTATTTATGTGCATGGAGCCATAGAAATGAATGAGTATGTGTCCTATAACATTAAAAATGAGTAGTCCATGGACAAAAAATATAGTCATGTTTAAATATAAAAACATCCCCTAGATACACTGACGGGCAAAAGGGTAACAATGTTTAGACCTTGTGACTTTCAGGCTCCTTATCTCACCATCCACTACAGCTTGGAGACTCCCATCATTTTATAGACAATCCTCTTGACTATCTCATACATAAATGTGACGTGTTAGTTATGCAGATTCTTGTCATGTGACTGCATTGTTACTGTTTTACTCCTAAAAATCTAAATTTTAACTTTTATTATTTTGTAAATCCACTTTTGGCTTTCAGCACCGCCTGAATCCTTCTGGGCATGCTCTCGGTCAGATTCAAGCACGTCTCGACTGAAATCTGATCCCAGGTCTCTTCTACACGTCCCCAGTGTTGGTGCATACTGGGCGACGCACTTGGGTACAAATACAGATTTTTCTTCAACTCTACCCACAAGTGTTGGATTGGGTTGAGGTCTGGGGACTGTGGGGGTCAATCCAGCACCTTTACTTCATTGTCATTGAACCATTTCTTCACTAGTCTTGATGTATGCTTCAGGTCATTGTCCTGCTGGAACACTATGAGGTCCTTTTCGAAGTAACTCATATTGTAGAATACTCACATATAGCTCAGCATTGAGACCACCGTCAACCCTGGTATCATCAGGCTTCATCCACCAAACTTGACAGCTCCTTCAATTTCTCGATCCATTAGCCCCCTTTTCCCTTGTTTCTTCCAGACCCATTTGCACCCATCAGAGCACAGTCTATTGAATTTCGTCTCATCCCTCCAAATCCCCCATTTCCCATTTAGTTCTTTTTTTGCAAACTCGAGCCGATGCTTATATTGAAGTCAAGACTTCTTCAGCTTTTTTGGGGCCACCATTCCGGACTTGTGTAACGTGTTGCATGAACGTCTGTGATCTCACTATTAGGAAGCATACGAGCCATCTCCACTGCCGTGTTTGTTGCACCAGAACTTATAGATCTTGTGATGAGCCGACTTGTTGACTACAATATTTTGCCTGGATGTCCATTTCTTGGCTTTTGAATGGATGGACGGACTTCATTTCATATTCTTGGCAATTTTCTTGGCTGAGAGACCGCTATCGATGAGCTGGATGAGGCTGTTTCTCTTTTTTTGGGAAATCTTCATGGCTGATCCTCGATCTGAACCAGTGACCTTTCACTTGGGAATCCCCTAATAACACCCTGAGCTATAGGGGATGTGAGGACAGGTTGTAATTTGTAGGATACAAGAAGAAAAAGATATTTCCACAGCCAGGAGTAAAACAGTAATAATGGAGTCACATGACAAGAATCTGCATAACTAATCATATGCTAAATAGTTACACGTCACATTTATATATGAGATAGCCAAGAGGATTGTCTATAAAATGATGGGAGTCTTACATTCCAAGCTGTAGGGGACGGTGAGATAAGGAGCCTGAGGTCACATGGTCTAAACATTGTTACCCTTTTGCTCCTCAGCACATCCTTCTGAACCATCTTCTTTCTAAGCTCCTTCTATGTAGGTCTGTCGTAAGATCACTGCTCACCGCCCTCCAGACACGCTCAGGCTCTGCAGCTCTCCTCTATACTCTATACTGCACAACAGTCGCGACTTACGGCGGTGCACAGCAGGAAGAGGAAACTCTCTCTCTGACTCTCTCTGTATCCTGACTGTGCCTGTTCTAATCTGAGGTCTGTCAAGACCCCTGTGAGAGGGGGAGATGCAAAGATGCGATGACTGTGTGTGTGTGTATACAGTATGTGTATGAATATGAGTGTATGGACGTGCTCTTTGTGTATATATTAGAGTGTACCTATATGTATGAATATATAAGTAATCTTTCTATATATAGGAGTGTTTGGAGGTGTCACCATGTGCTGACTGTTGTCTGGGAGGGTCAGCGTGTTCAGATGGTCACTCTCCTTTCCTGTGAGTACATGACTGTTTTTGGGGTTTGCCATGTGATGCCTCCATCTTTTTATGTAAGCACAAAAATAAGCCTACTATGCCCCTTTTTGTGATGTCACCAGCACATACCACCCTTGTGTCACATTTGCCAGCTTTTGTGGAGGTCTGTTCTTATTTCAGGAGCCTCCTGGACACTCCAGAAGAGATGTCTATGTATATGTGTGTATTTATGGCATACCTCCCAACTTTAAAAGGACAGAAAGAGGGATGATATGTGAAGTGCGCTCAGTGGCGGCTGTAGATTTAGCCACACCCACTTCTACTTTGACTCCGCCCATTCCCATCAATTTCTCTTTGTGCCCCCACACAGTATAACGCCCCTACAGTCACCTTAACATTATATACCCCCACAGTGTAATGTTTCCTTCCATCTGTCCCCACAGTATAAAGTCCCTCTCCTGGTGTACCCACAATATTATGTCCCTATATTGGTACCAACTAAACATAAAAGACACTGATACTCCCCTCTCCTCGCTCCCCTGCTGCTCTGTAGAGGTCTCTGCTCCTGGAGGCTTTAGGGAGCTGCAGGCGCGATGCGAGTGACATCATCAATTTGCGCCTACAGATCCCGGGGCTGGAGCTCACCACTGTATCCAACTCATCTGCGTCCTCCAGACAGGGTTGAGACATACCTCCAGCCGACCGGCACAGCAGGACAGGACCCAGAGTCCGGGATAGTTGGGGCGGTATGTATATGGCGTGTGATTACATGATTGTGTATCTTGTGTATGTTTGATATTATACGGTTGCGTTTACTTCCATCTGGGGATCCGTGCCTAAATCCATGTGTAGTCTGCACCTCTGCATGCCATAGGACTGATCCTTGGGGTCCTCTCCCATCCTATACCGCCATTATCCCCTATAACTGCACCTGACCCTGCTGTCTCGCCTGCCCAATATGCAGAAAAATAAGTCAAATCCATTTTTATAATTCTACAAAAAAATCCCCCCAAGTCTCCTGCCGCTGAGCAGCGTCTCTTCGTGTCCTCGGGATTTGCCATTTTGACAACATTGTAATCAATGAAATGGATGTAGTCGTCTTGTGCGCTTGCCTGCGCTTGGCGGCCTCTGCACCGCGCCGGGCTCTCCCCTCGTGTTATATTGACTGGTGGAATCAATATATAATGATAAAAGGTCGCGCTCGGCGTCTGCTGCGGGATTTCTCTACCGTGTTACATCCGGCCTAGTGATATTTACTAGTATGAACCCGACCACGTAGTCAATCCCCTAAACCACTCTCATGGCTCCGAGCGAATCCCCGATTATCGAATGCTCCTCGTGTTGCGCTCTTCAGCCGGTGACTTTGTATCTTCTACAGATCTCTAGGGTCGAGGATATTTTTTTCTTGGTTGTTTTTCAGATTTTTCTTTTCTTTTTGCATTTCGTGTTTTTTCAGTTTTTATTATTCTGTGTCCTATGAATAAAGTGGCTGCGACAAATACTGTGAAGATGGCGAGGAGGGACTGCAACGCTCCTGCTATATGTAGATGAACCATTGTGCGGGGATTTTCCATTCATCGGAATTTAATCCGTGGTCAGAATCTCATTTCAGTCGGATGTCGATGGTTAATGGGAAACAGAAATGGGAAATGCTTTTGTAGTAGTTTTAAAGGATTTGTGATTTTTTTTTTTGTATTTTTATTTGACTGTTTTTGTATTTTCTATTGATGTTTCTGCTCTTTATGTATCAGCTCCGGTTCGGGTCGTATTTTACCGGAGTCGCAGCAGAACAGAAGCGCGGTGCAGACAGTCCCGGTTCTCGCCTCCTTGCGCAGATGTCCCCCGCATCTGGTAAGAGGGAGTCTCTCTACTTGTCAACAATAATTCACTTTAACAGCTGTCCCTTTTGACAAGCTCAGTGTCAGACTCTAAAATGCGAGAGGGTGACAGTCGCTCGGCTCCTCCATCACAATGTGGTGAAAATTAACCATTTATTGTCAGTGAATTTCTCCGGTATTCAAGGGTGTTTCTGATTTGGGGAAATGTTCAGGAGTATATACCTCTGTATGATACTATATACATTGCAGTGCAGTACAGGTATATATCCAGGGTGTATCCTGCCCCAGTGACCACTACATTACTACAGAGCACTACAATGTGAAGGTCTCGGTGTTGTAGACATCTGACAGACAGCGCCCCCTAGTCCTCTCATGATTTTATAATCCCAGGTCGCCAGATAGTCCGAGGGTGAAATATACGCCATAGTCCTACCCTGTACGAGAATCAGGTATGCTTTATAGCTCCATGGGGATGTCATAAGACATTCTGACAACCAGTCCTATAGCAAGATATACTCCCGGTATAATAATAATATATAACATATAGCTCCATCTAATCCTATAATAATATATAACATATAGCTCCACCCAGTCCTATAATAAGATATAACGTATAGCTCCACCCAGTCCTATAATAAGATATAACGTATAGCTCCACCCAGTCCTATAATAAGATATAACGTATAGCTCCACCTTATCCTGTAATAAAAAAAAAACCCATAGCTCCACCAGTCCTACAATAAGATATAACCCATAACTCCACCCAGTTTAATATTAATATATAGCCCATACCCCCCCCCCTGTCCTGTAATAATATATAACATGCTTCCTCTGTGTAATAATAAATAATATATAGCTCCACCCTATCCTGTAATAATATATAACAAATAGCTCCACACTATCCTGTAATAATATATAACATATAGCTCGACCTAGTCCTGTAATAACATATAACATAAATCTCCACCTAGTCCTGTAATAATATATAACATACAGCTCCACCTAATCCTATAATAATATATAACATATAGCTCCACCCAGTCCTATAATAAGATATAACGTATAGCTCCACCTTATCCTGTAATAAAATAAAACCCATAGCTCCACCCAGTCCTACAATAAGATATAACCCATAGCTCCACCCAGTCCTACAATAAGATATAACCCATAACTCCACCCAGTTTAATATTAATATATAGCCCATATCTCCACCCTGTCCTGTAATAATATATAACAAATAGCTCCACACTATCCTGTAATAACGTATAATATATAGCTCTACCTAGTCCTGTAATAACATATAACATACAGCTTTGTATAAAAAAAATATAGTCCACCCTGTCCTGTAATAATAAATAAAATATAGCTCCACCCTGTCCTGTAATAGTATATAAAATATGGCTCCACCCTGTCCTGTAATAATATGTACATCATGGCTCCACCCTATCCTATAATAATATATAACGTACAGCTCTACCTAGTCCTGTAATAATATATAACATAAAACTCCACCCTATCCTGTAATAATATATAGCATATAGCTGCACCCAGTCCTGTAATAATATATAACATAAAGCTCCACTCAGTCCTATAATAAGATATAACCCATAACTCCACCCAGTTGAATATTAATATATAGCCCATATCTCCACCCTGTCCTGTAATAATATATAACATATAGCTTCACCCTGTGTAATAATAAATAACATATAGCTCCACCCTGTCCTCTAATAATATATAATATATAGCTCCACCCTGTCCTGTAATAATATATAAATCATGGCTGCACCCTATCCTATAATAATATATAACATATAGCTCTACCTAATAATATATAACATAAAGCTTCACCTAGTCCTGTAATAATATATAACATACAGCTCCACCCTGTTCTGTAATAATATATAAATCATGGCTCTACCCTATCCTATAATAATATATGACATATAGCTCTATGTAGTCCTGTAATAACATATAATATATAGCTCCACCCTGTCCTGTAATAATATATAACATAAAGCTGCACCCAGTCCTATAATAATATATAACATAAAGCTCCACCCTGTCCTGTAATAATATATAACATAAAACTCCACCCTATTCTGTAATAATATATAGCATATAGCAGCACCCAGTCCTATAATAATATATAACATATAACTCCACCCTGTCCTGTAATAATATATAGTATATAGCTGCACCCAGTCCTATAATAATATATGACATATAGCTCTATGTAGTCCTGTAATAACATATAATATATAACTCCACCCTGTCCTGTAATAATATATAACATAAAGCTGCACCCAGTCCTATAATAATATATAACATAAAGCTCCACCCTATCCTGTAATAATATATAACATACAGCTCCACCCTATTCTGTAATAAATAGAATGCTGACCCGTCCTATATAATTACCTAAGCCCCCCCCTTCCTGTTAATTTCACGCCCCCCTTTCTGTAATAATATATAAATCATGGCTCTACTACCCTATCCTATAATAATATATAACATATAGCTCTATGCACCCCTGTAATAACTATAATTATAGCTCCACTCTGTCCTGTAATAATATATGCATACAACTCCACCCTGTCCTGTAATAATATATAACATAAAGCTCCACCCTGTCCTGTAAAAAAACATAAAGCGCGCCCCCACCCTGTCCTGTAATAATATATAACATACAGCTCCACCGAGCTATCCTGTAATAATATATAGCATATAGCTGCACCCAGTCCTATAATAATATATAACATACAGCTCCACCCTTGTCCTGTAATAATATATAACATACAGCTCCACCCTATCCTGTAATAATATATAACATATAACTGCACCCTGTCCTATAATAATATATAACATACAGCTCCACCTTGTCCTATAATAATATATAACATAAAGCTCCACCCTATCCTGTAATAATATATAACATATAGCTGCACCCTTTCCTGTAATAATATATAACATACAGCTCCACCTTGTCCTGTAATAATATATAACATATAGCTCCACCCTGTCCTGTAATAATATATAGCATATAGCTGCACCCTGTCCTATAATAATATATAACATACAGCTCCACCCTGTCCTGTAATAATATATAGTATATAGCTGCACCCTGTCCTGTAATAATATATAACATAAAGCTCCACGCTATCCTGTAATAATATATAACATACATATCCACCCTATCCTTTAATAATATATAACTTACAGCTCCGCCTAGTCCTGTAATAATATATAACATACAGCTGCACCCTGTCCTGTAATAATATATAACATACAGCTACACCCTATCCTGTAATAATATATAGCATACAGCTACACCCTATCCTGTAATAATATATAACATACAGCTCCACGTTATCCTTTAATAATATATAGGATATAACTGCACCCTGTCCTATAATAATATATAACATATAGCTCCACCCTGTCCTGTAATAATATATAGCTGCACCCTGTCCTGTAATAATATATAGCATACAGCACCACCTAGTCCTGTAATAATATATAGCATATAGCTGCACCCTGTCCTGTGTTCCAGACAGAACAAAATGCCAGAACTGCAATAAAGACTGATACATGGCAGAAATGCAGGTTTATATGTTGTTCAGGGTTTGTAGAAAGCTGGGTGATAATTTGGGTTACTCAATATCTGTTATTGATATAAGAGACCAAGAGAAGACTTTGCAATGAAGGTGATGGCGGTCTGGAACACTCTACTTGCTGACAGTTTCCACCTATGAAAATCACCAATATTGGAGCCCAAAGACGATGATTTCACCTGAAGGCTCTGCCCTATGATACGCAGATGCTCGTCTGCCATGAAGGTCATGATGTCCCCGCAGAGCGCACTGACTTGTACATTCACATTAGAGAGTCAGTGCTGGTGCAGCCTGTGCAGAATATTGTCTGACCAGAGTAGAGATAGATTTGGTCCTGGGGTCTGTTCCTGAGCATTAATCCCTCATTTCTGATGCGTTCCCTACTTTGTGAGCGTTGCGGTGTAAACAGTAATCACAGCGGTTCCACGGGCACTCCTCCTAATCAGGCAGCGCGGCGCTAAAGACTATTATTTACTGTACATCTGTGAATACACGCCTTATAATATAGCAGAGATATCGGCGAGGGGAGGCAAAGACAGAGAGGCTGAGAAATATCCACAAGTAGCAAATGTATCCACGGATGTGATAGGTGTCACTCAGCTTTCCCAGACACTGATACAACTAAATAACAGTGATCAAAAATGTTAGAAATTGCACAGACAGTGCCACAGAACATCCCGCAGGGTAGACAAACAATAATGCCATAGCGTGCCCACATAGTGCCATTTAATGCCGACAAAGTGCCATACAGTGTTCACAATGTCCACATAGTGCCATGTAGTGCCCACATACTGCCATACAATGCTCACATAATGATATACAGTCCAAACATAGAGCCATACAGTGCCCACAATGTCCACATAGTGCCATACAATCTCCACATAGTGCCATACAGTGCCGACATAGTGCCATACAATGCTCACATAATGATATACAGTCTAAACATAGTGCCATACATTCCCCTAAATAGTGCCATACAAAGTCCACATAGTCATACAGTGTCCACATAGACATATAATGTCCATATAGTGCAACAGACTGCCCATATAATGCCATACAGTGCCCACAATGTCCAGACAGTGTCATACAATCTCCTCATAGTGCCATACCATGTCCACAATGCCCATATAATGCCATACAATATCCACATAGTGCCAAACAACATCCACATACTGTTATACAGTGCCCAAATAGTGTCATACAGTCTCCACATACTGCCATAAAATGCTCATAGAGTACCATACAGTGTCCACAAGAAGCAAAAAGAGTAACACAGAGCTAGGCAATGCCTCGACCCTGCCCAAAATATACCATACAAACCGACAGTGCCATATGCAGTATCATACAATAAATACACTTTCCTTTTTATCACCCCTCCCCTTCTTTAGATCACCTTATCCCCTATCTTAGATCATTTCATCCCCTTCTTTAGATCATCCCACCTTCTTCTTTAGATCTTTTTGCCCCTTCATTTGATCATTCCACCCCATTATTTAGATTTTGCCCACTTTTTTAGTTATTTCTGGTTCTTGGGTAGTTTATCCCCCAAATCCCACTACACGTATTTATTATATGCCATGCAGACTAATATAACATCCTTCTCTGTCGCTGCCGACACACAGACTAGAGCTTCGCCAATCTGTCCTAATCTCTCCTCCTGTTCCTCTAATGCTCCTCAAGTCACTCCATTGGCTGCCAATCATACAGGGAATCTAATTCACTTCTCGGCTTCCTTTCCCTTTTGTCCTGCATCTTGTCCCCCCTCTTCATGGCGCCTTGCCCTCATCTATTTGGTTTCCTCTTCTTCTTGTCTTGGCATCCTGTGCCCCTTTTCATGATGCCCTGCGCCCTCTCGCCTTCCTTGGCTTCTGTCCTGGCATCCTTTCCCCTCTTCATGGCACCTTGTCTTCTTGGTTTCTTTTCCCTCTCACCCTGGTATCCTGTGCCCCTCTTCATTTCACTGTGCTCCTTCATTTTAGTGGCATCCTTTCTCCCTTCTGATGGTGCCCTATCCCTCTCTTCTTGGCTTCCTCTCCCTCTCGTCCTGGTTTCCTGTGCCCCTCTTTATGGCTCACTGCCCTCCTCTGCTTGGCTTCCTCTACGTGTCGTCCTGCATGATGCCCTGCTCCCTTTTCTTGGTTTCATCTCCCTTTTGTGCCCTTATTCGTGGCAATCTGTTTCCTCTTCCTGGCTTCCTCTCCCTCTCGTTCTGCAGTCTTATCCCTCTCTTCATGGCTTTCTCATCCTTCCTTGGCTTATGTCCTGACATCTTGTGCCCCTCTTCATGGGTCTCTGCCCTCCTCCTATAGGCTTCCCCTCCCTCTCATCCTGGGTCCTGTGCCCCTCTTAATGGTACCCTGTCCTCCTCTTTTTGACTTTCTCTAACTTTTGTCCTACCATCCTATTTCCCTCTTCTTGTCTCCCTCTTCTTCATTGGCTTCTGCCCTGGCATCCTTTGTCCTGCTCTCTTTTCTTGGTTACTTCTCCCTCTTGTCCTGGCTTCCGTGTCCATCTTCATGGTACTCTGCTCCCCTCTTCTTGGCTTCCTTTCCCTCACATCCTGGTATGCTATCCCCTTCAAGGCTCCCTGCCCTTCCCACTGTTTGACTTCTTCTTTTTCTCATCTTGGCAACCTGTGCCCCTTTTCATGGCTCCATTCTTTCCTCTTCTTGACTTCCTCTAACTCTCATCCTGTCATCCAGTGCCCCTCTTCATGGCACTCTGTCCTCCTGTTTTTGGCTTCCTATTTCCCTCTTCTTGACTCCCTCTCCTTCATTGTCTTCTGTCCTGGCATCCTGTGCCCCTCTTCATGACATTCTGCTCCCCTCTAATTTGGCTTCTTCTCCGCCACATCCTGGTATCCTAACCACTTCATGGCTCCTTGCCTTTCCTCTTCTTGCTTTCTCCTCCCTCTCATCCTGGCATTCCTTGCCCCTCTTCATGGTGCCCTTTCCCCCTCTTCTTGGCTCCCTCTCGTCCTGGCATGCTTTGCCCACTGTCACTCCACCTTCAGATAAAACTTTCTCCCATCAAATTTTTGCCTAATAGAATAAAACTGTTCATCAGAGTTTAGAAATGTTCTTACTTCTCCTTAAAAGAATTATGTGCCCCGTCGGCCATTGATGCCTCCTGACAGGATCATTAATCATCGTTATTTAGGACACAGGACTAATTTTAAAATTAGATCAATATGTTCCCCCCCCCTCCGCCCCCCCTCCTCCATTGAAATCAGATCCCGACGCTTTATTTTTACGGGAAATTTTGAATCTTTCTTAGATTTGACATTGAGGATTTTGGCTTTTATAATCTGCTCCGGGCTTGAGGAGTAACTTTATTCTGTCAACTTCCATACGTGTCACCGGATTACAAGGTTCTCTCTCTTTGGAGCCGCAGTCAATCAGTCTGATTTATAGACTCTCCCTATCTCCGGTACGGCTGCGCTCGGCTTCTAAGACTTGATGTTGTCTCAACATTAATTTTCTGCGCAGTTTATTTTGCGGGTTCCTGAATGAAAACTCCCAACCTCCGCTCTGAACTGAGGGTAATAGATTGTTAACAAGATTCCCTTTACTTCAGGCGCAGACGCTGCTCAACCTGCCAGTAGTTCCTGATGTAGAATAAAAAAGAAAAATGACAGGAAGATATAAGAAGTGACGTGCGATTCCTCCGACTGCTCTTCCCCAAACTGCTCATTGACACAATGTAGACAAATGGTTTGATTACGGCTTCTGGGAGCCTCGAGTAAAAGAGGAGATAAGTGATCGAGCCCCGACCGCCGTCACCCAATTTCCCATCAGATTTAGAAACACATAATAACCGTATAATGAGGCGAGATGTACAATGGCGCCTCCGCCTGAAAGGGATGAGAAAATGGACAGAAAGTCCCATACTTTTAGGAACTTGAAGACTCCTGTGATATAAAACAAGAATAATGTAATAAAAAATAAAGTAAGTAATAATAATAGTAATATAAAAAAATCTAAAATAAAATGAATCATCTTCAGGATTATTATAATTATTTTATTATTTTATTGTTACTATTGATACTGTATTGATTATTATAGTAATAGATTATAGTAATTATTGCTTTGTTACTGATTTTCACCATGTATAAGTGTATTACATGGGCTCACTCTCACCTTTTATTACCCTCAGAAATCCCACTTTTTTTTAGATCTACGTCAGATATAATAGATGATATTTAACTATAAAAAGAACTAAACTAAATTTTTACCAAAATCAGATTTGCCTGCTTTCCAATGCTGATATATCACCCACATATTCTGCAGCACGGTAAAGAGTTTGTCACCATTCACATCAGTCTGTGTCTCCTATGAAGCTTACATTATAATTTCTCTTGGTAAATTGTTCAGTTTGTCCAAACTACTGAGCCCCCATACTACCTACTGCTAACTACTGAGCCCCCATACTTCCCACTGCTAACTACTGAGCCCCCATACTTCCCACTGCTAACTACTGAGCCCCCATACTACCTACTGCTAACTACTGAGCCCCCATACTGCCTACTGCTAACTACTGAGCCCCCATACTACCTACTGCTAACTACTGAGCCCCCATACTACCTACTGCTAACTACTGAGCCCCCATACTTCCCACTGCTAACTACTGAGCCCCCATACTTCCCACTGCTAACTACTGAGCCCCATACTACCTACTGCTAACTACTGAGCCCCCATACTTCCTACTGCTAACTACTGAGCCCCCATACTACCTACTGCTAACCACTGAGCCCCAATACTTCCCACTGCTAACTACTGAGCCCCCATACTACCTACTGCTAACAACTGAGCCCCCATACTACCTACTACTAACTACTGAGCCCCCATACTACCTACTACTAACTACTGAGCCCCCATACTACCTACTGCTAACTACTGAGCCCCCATACTTCCCACTGCTAACTACTGAGCCCCCATACTACCTACTGCTAACTACTGAGCCCCCATACTGCCTACTGCTAACTACTGAGCCCCCATACTACCTACTGCTAACTACTGAGCCCCCATACTACCTACTGCTAACTACTGAGCCCCCATACTACCTACTGCTAACTACTGAGCCCCCATACTACCTACTGCTAACTACTGAGCCCCCATACTGCCTACTGCTAACTACTAAGCTCCCATACTACCTACTGCTAACTACTGAGCCCCCATACTACCTACTGCTAACTACTGAGCCCCCATACTGCCTACTGCTAACTACTGAGCTCCCATACTACTTACTGATAACTACTGAGCTCCCATACTACCTACTGCTAACTACTGAGCCCCCATACTGCCTACTGCTAACTAATGAGCCCCCATACTACCTACTGTTAACTACTGAGCTCCCATACTACCTACTGCTAACTACTGAGCCCCCATACTTCCCACTGCTAACTACTGAGCCCCCATACTGCCTACTGCTAACTACTGAGCCCCCATACTGCCTACTGCTAACTACTGAGCTCCCATACTACCTACTGCTAACTACTGAGCCCCCATACTACCTACTGCTAACTACTGAGCCCCCATACTGCCTACTGCTAACTACTGAGCTCCCATACTACCTACTGCTAACAACTGAGCCCCCATACTACCTACTACTAACTACTGAGCCCCCATACTACCTACTGCTAACTACTGAGCCCCCATACTACCTACTGCTAACTACTGAGCCCCCATACTTCCCACTGCTAACTACTGAGCCCCCATACTACCTACTGCTAACTACTGAGCCCCCATACTGCCTACTGCTAACTACTGAGCCCCCATACTGCCTATTGCTAACTACTGAGCCCCCATACTACCTACTGCTAACTACTGAGCCCCCATACTACCTACTGCTAACTACTGAGCCCCATACTACCTACTGCTAACTACTGAGCCCCCATACTGCCTACTGCTAACTACTGAGCCCCATACTACCTACTGCTAATTACTGAGCCCCCATACTACCTACTGCTAACTACTGAGCCCCCATACTACCTACTGCTAACTACTGAGCCCCCATACTACCTACTGCTAACTACTGAGCCCCCATACTGCCTACTGCTAACTACTTAGCTCCCATACTACCTACTGCTAACTACTGAGCCCCCATACTACCTACTGCTAACTACTGAGCCCCCATACTGCCTACTGCTAACTACTGAGCTCCCATACTACCTACTGCTAACTACTGAGCTCCCATACTACCTACTGCTAACTACTGAGCCCCCATACTGCCTACTGCTAACTAATGAGCCCCCATACTACCTACTGTTAACTACTGAGCTCCCATACTACCTACTGCTAACTACTGAGCCCCCATACTTCCCACTGCTAACTACTGAGCCCCCATACTTCCCACTGCTAACTACTGAGCCCCCATACTGCCTACTGCTAACTACTGAGCCCCCATACTATCTACTGCTAACTACTGAGCCCCCATGCTACCTACTGCTAACCACTGAGCCCCCATACTACCTACTGCTAACTACTGAGTCCCCATACTGCCTACTGCTAACTACTGAGCCCCCATACTACCTACTGCTAACTACTGAGCCCCCATACTACCTACTGCTAACTACTGAGCCCCCATACTACCTACTACTAACTACTGAGCTCCCATACTACCTACTGCTAACAACTGAGCCCCCATACTACCTACTGCTAACAACTGAGCCCCCATACTACCTACTGCTAACTACTGAGCCCCCATACTACCTACTGCTAACTACTGAGCTCCCATACTACCTACTGCTAACTACTGAGCCCCCATACTTCCCACTGCTAACTACTGAGCCCCCATACTGCCTACTGCTAACTACTGAGCTCCCATACTGCCTACTACTAACTACTGAGCCCCCATACTGCCTACTGCTAACCATTGAGCCCCCATAGTGTCCAGTGCTAACCACTGAGCCCCCATACTGCCCAGTGCTAGCCACTGAGCCCAAATACTACCTATTGCAAACCACTGAGCCCCCATAGTATTCTAAACACTGAGCCCAAACATTGCCCACTGATAACCACTGAATGCATATACTGCCCAGTGCCAGTCATTGAGCCCCCATACTGCTCAGTGCTAACCACTGAATCCCCATACTACCTAGTTCTAAGCACTGATCCCCATACTGCCTAATACTAGACACTATCCCCCCCCCCCCATACTGTCCGGTGCTAACTGCTGAGTCTCCATACTGCCAAGGGCTAAACTGTGAGCCCTTATAGTGTCCATTGCTAAACACTGAGCTGCATACTGTCCAGTGTTAGCCACTAAGCGCCCATGCTGTCCCAAGTTAATCACTGAGTCCCCATACTGCATACTACTAACCACTGAGCCCCCATACTGCCCACCTGAAATTATTATTAACATTGGAATCCATTTACTATTATTTGTGATGTTGGTGATTGTGAGGACAAGCGCTGCAGGGGCGTCCAGTATTTGTACAAGAACCCTACAGAGGTCCCTACAGAAAGGATAAGAAAATAATACAAAATAAGTACAGAAATGATTTTATTTACTCCAGGTGATAATATTTTTGCATATATAATTTATGTGGGTGCCCCATGGGGTTTCACCATCAGATTCAGACTCCTTTTTGTAGTATTTTTTGTTTCTACATTTCACAATTTGTAGCTATTTTCATGTGGAGCTCAGCGTTTCCTATGGGCAGAGATTTCTGAGCGATTTCTTTGTAGTGAAGCAGTGAACAGTCTCGGAGTGTCCCCGGGATCCAGTGATGGAAATAAAGGGCAAAAAGAACAAAATACTCATTACAGAGGATAAATCCTGCAGTGAGAGCCAGAACCGCCATATAGAGAACCTAGGTATAGAGATGTATAGGATAAGACAAATGTGAGGATGAATAAAAGTGAGGCACCGGTACATGTGCTGCCGCGTTTTCTTCCAAGGGGTGGCGCTTTTATTGTACCCAGATATTTTACTATATAAACTTGTCGGAGTACGGAGGAAAAAACAACAATTCAACTTATTCCGCACAAATTTTCAATTGGAAATTATTTTAATGTTATATTTAAGCAACACATTTTATTAATTTTGATTTATCTTATGTTATATTTGATACTTTTGATTAAGTTTGATTAAGATTATTTTAATCATTTTTTATTTTATATGAATGTTATAAAAATATTTTATTATGTTATGTGATATTTAAATTTTATGATGTGTTACGTGATTTCTTTATTATTTTATGTTTCATTGTTTTATGAATTTATTATTATTATTATTATTATTATTAAGAATTGTATGTAATATTTTATTCATGATTTTGCGATATGTTATATTTGTGATATATTTATATTTATGTGCTACATTTTATTTTTTGTAATATTTAATCATATGTGATATTTAATTTATTTTATTTAATATGTGATTTTTTTATTATTTTATCTCATGTTTTATTGTTTTATGTGATTTATTATTATTATTATATAATATAGTTTTATGTGATATTTTATTTATTATTTTTGTGATATGTTATCTTTGTGATTTATTCTACATTTTATTATTTTTTTGTAATATTTTTGTGACATTTCATATATTTTATGTGATATGTGATTTTCTTTATTATTTTATCTAATATTTTATTGTTTTTTATGTGATGTATTATTATTATACATAATGTTATGTGATATTGTAATTATTATTTTTGTGATATGTTATATATGTTATATGATATATTATGCTACATTTTATTATTTTGGGGACATTTTATGTGATATATGATATTTTATTATTTTAGGTGATATTTTGTTATTTTTTGTGATATGTTAGATATGATATATTATGCTACATTTTATTATTTTTGGGACATTTATTGTGATATGTGATATTTTATTGTTTTACGTTATATTTTATTCAATTATATTATTTTTCTTTGTTTTTTATCACTTTATGTCTCTTATTATTTTATACGTTTGTCCTTTTTATTTTTAGGTTGCGACGTCTATTTGCAGTTCTCTCCTGTTGCCCGGTCACAGCCCTCCATGTCCACTATCACAATATTGTGTTGTTGTGTGAGGTCTCCGGTATCGCCCACTGTTTCGGGGTCTTGAAGCTTCAGCTAAAGCTGCTTGCTCCTTGGATCCTGCTGGGAGTTATAATACAGGGCTGTTACCTTAGGCAGCAGTATCAAGATGCTGCAAATGACTCCCCCTCCCCCGTCCCCATCACCGCCGCATTACATGAGGATTGTGTTTTCATCTCACTTACATTTTCAATATCTCTCTCATACTCCCGCGCTGCTGGATTCCTTGTCAGATTTGTAGTCATTTTTTTCTCTCCTAAGCCGTGTCCCCCGCTGACATAATTAAAATTACCATGAATAAAGAAACACGTGAAACGCATGAAGAATTCCGTAAAGTTTTCTACGCTTTATCTGTTTCACACATTGTTGTCAGCGCAACGACATTGACACTTCTTGATTCAGTTGTTCAGACCCTCAACTGGTCGTAAAGAGATCTTATTGTGTAATATATGACCAGGGCAGAAGGGGCGGTGCCTGAGGGAAAAATCACATTGAGAGAGGTTGTCACAGCCCCGCCCCCTTCTTACTGACTTCACTGATATAATATAATGACGTGATCAGACATGAGATCCGCACACCTTATACTACAGTACAGCTATTCATCTATTACTACTGACAACCAGCTGTATATATCATGTCTGAGAGGCCCCCCCCCCCCCCCCCCCCTCACCCCTATATAATGACATGTGCCACACGCCCCCCCCCCTTTCTCCCCCCTTTCTCTTTCTCTCACACCCCCCGTGGAGGTTGTCACAGCCCCGCCCCCTGTTACTGACATCACTGATATAATGACATGTGATCAGACATGAGATCCGCACACCTTATACTACAGTACAGCTATTCATCTATTACTACTGACACCCAGCTGTATATATCATGTCTGAGAGGTTGTCACAGCCCCGCCCCTGTCTCCCCCCCCGTTACTGACATCACTGATATAATATAATGACATGTGATCAGACATGAGATCCGCACACCTTATACTACAGTACAGCTATTCATCTATTACTACTGACAACCAGCTGTATATATCATGTGTGAGAGGTTGTCACAGCCCCGCCCCGGGTCCCCGCCCCCTGTTACTGACATCACTGATATAATGACATGTGATCAGACATGAGATCCGCACACCTTATACTACAGTACAGCTATTCATCTATTACTACTGACAACCAGCTGTATATATCATGTGTGAGAGGTTGTCACAGCCCCGCCCCCTGTTACTGACATCACTGATATAATATAATGACATGTGATCAGACATGAGATCCGCACACCTTATACTACAGTACAGCTATTCATCTATTACTACTGACAACCAGCTGTGTATATCATGTCTGAGAGGTTGTCACAGCCCCGCCCCTGTTACTGACATCACTAATGTAATACAATAGTTGTGGTATTAAGTAATGGTAATACCATCCCTGTGCACCCCAGTTCTAGTAACTATCATCTTTGTGTCAGTCGAGTCTTGTAGAAGTTTGGCGCGTGTGCACACTGCAGCAGAATGGTATAGTGCAGCTGTGGAGCTGAGCGGACGACTAGTTTTGCTGTGTAATCCTGGTGATGCTGGCCTTATGTATTGCTATATGGTGGTAGGTGATGTGTATGGCAGGAGTATACTGTCGCCCATGCGTCACTGCTCTGCGGTGCTTTAGTCTGCGTCATTGTCAATAATGTGAATGAGGTCATGCAGGGCAGACAAGGTTTTGGCAGAGAAAGTAAAAATTGAGTGAAACGTTTATCAGCAGCGCAGGACATAAAAATGTCAGAATTCCGTGTATTATGCACAAAATTTAGTGGCGACCTTCAGTGCATAAATCACAAGGCTTCTATCCAGACATCTGACATGTAAAGTGGGGAACCTGAAGGTGACTTGGGAAGCTGGAAATAAATAAGTGTGCAAATCTTCTAAATGATGTGTGATCAGCGGAGAAAAGCAGAGGAAAACCAATGATATACAGTATCAATGCCAGTGTATACAGTAGCATAGGGTGGAGCAAAGTGTAGTGCTAGAGCTGGACTTTATATTAGAGGGTGGAGCACTGAGGAGTATTATAGGGTGGAGCAATGTGTAGTGGTAGAGATGGACTTTATATTAGAGGGCGGGGCATTGAGGAGTATTATAGGGTGGAGCAATGTGTAGTGGTAGAGCTGGACTTTATATTAGAGGGTGGGGCATTGAGGAGTATTATAGGGTGGAGCAATGTGTAGTGGTAGAGATGGACTTTATATTAGAGGGTGGAGCACTGTGAGGTATTAGAGGGTGGTGCAATATCTAGTGATAGAGCTGGACTTTATATTAGAGGGCGGGGCATTGAGGAGTATTATAGGGTGGAGCAATGTGTAGTGGTAGAGATGGACTTTATATTAGAGGGCGGGGCATTGAGGAGTATTATAGGGTGGAGCAATGTGTAGTGGTAGAGGTGAACTTTATGTTAGAGGGTTGAGTAATGTATAGTGGTAAATGTGGACTTTATGTTAGTGGGTGGAGCAATACATTGTAGTAGAGATGGACTTTATATTAGAGGGTGGAGCACTGTGAGGTATTAGAGGGTGGTGCAATATCTAGTGATAGAGCTGGACTTTATATTAGAGGGCGGGGCATTGAGGAGTATTATAGGGTGGAGCAATGTGTAGTGGTAGAGATGGACTTTATATTAGAGGGCGGGGCATTGAGGAGTATTATAGGGTGGAGCAATGTGTAGTGGTAGAGGTGAACTTTATGTTAGAGGGTTGAGTAATGTATAGTGGTAAATGTGGACTTTATGTTAGTGGGTGGAGCAATACATTGTAGTAGAGGTGGACTTTATATTAGAGGTAGAGAATGGAGCAATGTATAGTGGCAGACGTCGACTTTAGGTTGAGGTTGGAGTAGAGGATAGATTTTACAATAGTGGGTGGAGCTCTATACAATGTTGGTAGAATTTTTGTTAGAGAGTGGAACACTATAGTATCAGAGGGTGGAGCATGGTAAACTGTTATAGGGTGGAACATTGTGCGGAAGAGAGTGGACTTAAAAATCTATCTTAGAGGGTGGAGCACTGTACAATAGTAAAAGGTTGAACATCTTACTGCATCAGTATTACACACTGTCTTGTTTACAATTGTTTGTGACCGTTTGGTGTGAATTTACACTGTTTGCTGCTGTTTTAATGTGTTTTGCTTTGTGTAACCTTCTTTTTTTTTTTTTTTGCTATTGTGTTGGGAAAAGGAGGGTGGTAACCATTTTTGTAATATACTATATTATCCTATCTAACTTCCTTTTTATTATAAAACAGACTGCAATATTCTCATTCTAACCCTCTAACTGAGCTGTTACTAAGGAAAGTCTGTACACAGTTATATTGTAAATATGCAGAGCTGAAGCATTTACCCAAGGGGGGGATAGTCACTTCACATGGCTGTATCTCCAGTTGTATATCACCTAGAAAAATGGTTCTGGTATTGAAAGAAAACTGACATTCATATGACGCAAAGATTTAAGAACTAGCTATAACAGAATGTCATATATGGGAATTTCAACTTATTTCAACTAATAGCAGTTCATTCATGACACATTCCTGACTGTGTTTCTAACTAGTGATATTATGTTATAGCTAGTTCTAGAATCTCAGCTTTCTTATGATACCAGAACCAAGCAGTGTAAAGTGTTAGGGGATGGGGCAGTGTAGAATGTGTTGGAAGTATTGAAAGGTGTTAGGGGGTGGAGTAGTGTAATATGTGGAGCACTGTATAATTGGTACAGTATAGTAGAATGTAGAGCAGTGTATTGGAAGGTGGAGCATGACAGTGTTAGGGGGTGGAGCACCATGCTGTGTTAGCGGGTGGAGCACGACAGTGGTAGGGGGTGGAGCACCATGCTGTGTTAGCGGGTGGAGCACGACAGTGTTAGGGGGTGGAGCACCATGCTGTGTTAGCGGGTGGAGCACGACAGTGTTAGGGGGTGGAGCACCATGCTGTGTTAGTGGGTGGAGCACGACAGTGTTGGGGGTGGAGCACCATGCTGTGTTATGGGGTGGAGCTTGGTGATGCATGGTTGAGCACAGCAGTATTAGGGGGTGGATCCAAGGATGCACATGTCCTTCAGTTCCCTTTGTTTTGCCCTCGCCCCATATTATATGTCTGCTTTATAGTCTGGAGTAAATATTGGGGGATGACTGTAAGAATCCACCCGATCACTCCTCCAGGTTGTAAACTCTTCTGGATTGCATCTCTTGGGTTCATTGTCAAATGTGCAGTATTTATATCTGTCATGCTCTGTGCTTCGCCTGCTTGTACATCTCCATGGAATATGTTGTGTTTTTGTCATGAGTGGGTCGTGTGGTTGTCTCACTCTCCATTGTGTAAATGTCCATTATTCTTCTACTATTAACCCTATTTAGTGGTGCGGGGGCATTGTCATTGTGGTGGAGGGTGATGGGCTTGCGCTTTCGCTGGCCTCCTTGAAGTCCAGGAACATTCTCTCCACCTGCTGACATTCCCACCAGGTATCAGCCGCTCAGGTTGTCTCCACATACTGTATAACACGGCTGAGCCTCTGAGCAGCCCTGGAGGACGATACTAATCTCGCCTGCAACTTGCTGACAGTTTGTTTCATTCCGGGAGGAATTGCCAAAGATTCTGTAAATGTGATAAAGGCCAAATCCTTCCGCCGCTGCAGCTGTCTGCTCCTGACTAAGGAGACAAAATATTGGAAGGAGACTCAGGGCCTCATCTTCTGGCATGACCATGCTCCGTCCGGCCGCAGATCCAGCCCCGTCACAATGTTGTGTCTCTGTGAATCTCCAGCCTCAGTGTAAACACAGGAGTCATTGGAATTCCGCAGTCAGGTTGGTTTGGCCGGCGTTGGGTTCGGTGGTGTCGTCAGTCGCGTCTCCTCGGAGGAGGTTAATCGGAGACGCTGTTTACTTTTGGGGGAAGTTTCTGACAGCTGAAACAGGATAATTCTAAAAAGCCTTGAGCACCTGAAGGTCAGAACACAACCTCCATGCGTTATGTTTGGCTATAGGAGCACTACAGTAACAATGAGATACAGACATGTGGGAGAATATTGCCACATGTCTGGACGGGACAGAAGCTGAAATATTGGAGCTTTATGTCTCTCATTAGAGGGAATTATCCGTTTAGTGCAAAACATGTATTGGAAAATTGAGCCTCTCATCCGTTTCATGTGTCTTACGGGTGGTGCGGCCCATGATGAGAATCAGATGGCCTTCAGTGTGAACCAAGACGAAGACGATGGATTTCTTCTGTTCTACAGGGCTTGTCCATAAGATGCTAATTCAGCCCAAACATTTCCAGACGCTTGCAACCACCCAAAAATGTTTAGGACACTTCTGCCTTCTGACTTTCAAAGCCTACTGTGCCAGGGATGAGGACTAGAAGACTGTGGAGCTCTATGATATGAGGACCAGTAGACCATGGACCTCTATGATATAACTAATAGACTGTAGACCTCTATGATATGGTGATGACTAGAACACTGGTGAGGTCTATGATATGAGGGCCAGTAGACCATGGACCTCTATGATATAACTAATAGACTGTAGACCTCTATGATATGGTGATGACTAGAACACTGGTGAGGTCTATGATATGAGGGCCAGTAGACCATGGACCTCTAGGGGGGGCTTTTAATAAAACAAAACACTGGACCCCTCTTTGATTTGGTGATGCCAAAAACACTGGTGGGTTCTATGATATGAGGACCAGTAGACCATGGACCTCTATGATATAACTAATAGACTGTAGACCTCTATGATATGGTGATGACTAGAAGACTGGTGAGGTCTATGATATGAGGACCAGTAGACCATGGACCTCTATTATATAACTAATAGACTGGAGACCTCTATGATATGGTGATGACTAGAAGACTGTGGAGCTCTATGATATGAGGACCAGTAGACCATGGACCTCTATTATATAACTAATAGACTGTAGAACTCTATGATATGGTGATGACTAGAAGACTGGTGAGGTCTATGATATGAGGGCCAGTAGACCATGGATCTCTATGTTATAACTAATAGACTGTACACCTCCATGATATGGTGTTGACTTGTTGACTGCAGGACAACCAAAAGATCATGGCAACACCATCACATGACGCTTGGAAGACTGTACACCACACCATCAGACAACAACTGGAACACTGTACATGCCATTACCATTACATGACAACCAAAAAACTGTACCCAACACCATCACATGACAACCGGAATAACTGGGTCATCGAATGGTCAGGTCACAAGAAGATTGTACAGGTCACTATGATATAACAACCAGCAGATTGTGCACAGGACAAGATTTTAACACCCGGTGGACTTCACTTTGCATCACTATAGGATGCCCATTACAGCTTAAGTGACACCATGTTTGGGCCTCTGGGCCACTCTCATACAATAACCAGTAGGCTATGTAGACAGACGACCATCATATGGTGACCAATGGACATTACTAACCTAATATACTTGTATATAGAGTACACTGTTCCTTACATGACACCTCAACCATAGATGTGTTATTCACTACCCCGGGGCAGGAGTCAGAGCCATCCTCCAGAGTCAGGGCCTGGCCCCGCCTGCTGTAGCGTGAGGCTCAGGCTCATTAATCATACATTTTAATCTTTTCCAGGAACCTGATGTTCTTTTGCTTTCCGCCACTGTATAAATATAGACGTTGCATATAGACGTTGGAAACTGACGCGCTTGGCACCAGAACCCTCCACCACACTGGGCTCTCTGCTCACTTACTGGCACCAGAAATGTCCTGCTAATTGGTTTCCTAAACATCCCTGTACGGCACAATGGTGCGCTGTCATAGCGGGCGGCATTGACTTCATGTCCTGATTTGTATCTGTTTAGATTTCGGGGGAGCTTAGACCCCCAGAGAAGAACCCACTAATGAGAGCGGACGTCTCTGTGATGAATTACTGCGCTCAGATTTTATTCGTCTGCGCCAGAGTCTCTTCCCAAATGATCAGTTTGGGACTTCGCTTTGGATTAGCGCACATTTTCCTGAACGCCTGCGTGACATAGGGACAATAATGAGGAAACGGCTTTAATTCATGGTTATACTGACGCCAACTAGAGAGCGATTCCGTCAGTGACTCCGCCGGGCGCTGGACATTGGCAATTGCTTCGGAACAGTTGTGAGCTGCAGTAATGTATCTGTGTGAAAACCTCCCATATGTAGACTGATTACTGATGGTCTCCGCCTCATGTTACCGCCACATTTCCTGCTTTGGTAACAACAACCTGACACAATACATGGAGCCAGTGTAAGTGCTAATGTCATAATTTGGACCACAAAATCTAGAAAAACAAACGTTCTGCGGCTGCGGGGCCAGGAATTCTTTGGATTTGGCAGATTAGTTCAAAATAGTAAACTCAGGAGACCTAATATTTTTACAACTCAATTTTGTAATAGCAATCAATCTGCTCTTAATAACCCGCAAGGATTATTTTCAGTTCTCACAACCTTGTGGCGGAGTTAACTGTTTAGGGACAAACACGTTAAATAAACTGTAAGTCGTCCTGAAGACAAAAATCCACAGAAGTCATTTATATAAGAAGTCAAACAGTTTATCTGATGGGAGAGCCGGAGGATCCAGTGATGGATCCAGAGTGAAGGCGAGAATCATAAGACTTCCTCTATCCTCACCCTTCTCCCTAAAGCTCCATCCTTCCTTCTCCCTAACATTTCAACCTCTCATTAACATTCTAAAATTCTGTCTTTCCTTCCCCTCTCTCCCTTACACTCCATCCTCTTCTTACTCTTCTTCCTTCATCCTCCCTTCTCTTATAAACTCCATGCTCACTCTACTCTTCTCTCCCATTCTATCCTTTGCCTATTCTTCTACTTCACACTCCATTTTCTCCCTATGCTTTGCCCTCATGCCAACTTCATACTACCCTTTCCCCACATTCTCCATCCCCTTCTCTTCTCCCTTACCTCACCCTCTGCCTACTCTTCTCCCTTACTCTATCCTCACCTTACTCTTCCCCCTTACACCACCCTCCACCTATTTTTTTCGCTTATTCCACCATCCCCAACTCTTCTCCCTTACTTCATCCTCCCCCTACTCTTCTCCCATACTGCATCCTAACTACTCTTCTCCTTTACTCCACCTACCTCTACTCTTCTCCCTTACTCTGTGCTCGTCATACTCTTCTCCCTTTCCCTGTCCTTGCCCTTCTCTTCTCCATCCTCCCATCCTTGACTCTCACAATCCATCCTTATCCTTATACTCGTCCTTCCCCTCATCTCCTCCACACTCCATACCCCAGTATATTGTTTTTCTTCTGACCCTTCACCAACGTTCCTCCTTGCACTCTGTCCTCCCTTTATTTCCCACCCCCATGGTTCCCATATACTAACACGTTATCATCCTCTCGTTCCTCTCTTTTGTTCTCTGCCATACACTTAAACTACTCCTCCTTGAGATGATGTCTGATTCTCTCCTATGGACACAGGTGACCTTTAGTCTCAGTCTATTCTGAAATTTCCATGTTGTTTTCCCATCCATGTGTGTGGATGATGTCATCATCCTTGTCTCCCAGTGGGGGGGCATTGGGGTAATTCTGTCTCTAAAATTTATTACAAGAACTGAAACATATGAAGCTTCTTAGAACATTGACATTATGCGGGGTTAGCCCTCAGGTAAAGTGACTCATGGACTACAACCCCTACCAGCTACTCTGGGATCCGTCTCGCTCCTCAATGTTAGTGATGAAGACAATTAGAATCTAGTCCAGGGGCTGAGAACACAGAACGTTCCAGATACAGATGTGGCCTGTGACCCTCTTTGAGCGCCGACTACAGGGACAGTCTGTCTCCAGTGCAGAGCGCAGGAGGAGCAGCCTGTGGTGCAGCTGGGAATACCTTTTCTCTGCTATGACTGGGATGATACATACATTATTACTACATATCAATCCATATTACATAGCAGCTGGTATTTTGGGAGAAAATGGTGAACATGTTGATGGATATGGTAGATATTTTACTTCTTATTCCAGTCGTTGTTGATGAAGGACAGCTGCCATCTTCTCTAGCACTATGAGGTGGGATTGGCCTTACAGCTGCACTGACTGTAACTGGCCTATAAGTGGCGCTAAATCACGCTGGGTGCGGCATATTATCTTACAGTATTAAACATACATTGGGGGGTTAAATGTGACACTTCACCCTATGGTCAACCTTCCCACGCCTGCCACTCATTCACCACACCCGTATATTAGCCAGGCAATGTCCCATAGGACGTAAGTGAGGACTGAGCACATGGCCGTATTCTGACTGTCGCCCTCTGCACAGCAGTCCCCAAACTGTCGTGGACCCATTACATCACCTTACACAATCCTGTTCACACACTATACCATCGTATACAGCTGTAACACTCTGTACCCCGATCTTGAAGTATTTGTAGATTTACATTGTGAGACATTGGGTGGAATTTTTTGTGACTGATGTATTCAATGCCAGTCTTAATCAATTCCCCAGCTGGCATGAATGCCCTGGGTGCCCCATCACTAGTACTAGACGCCATGTGTCCTGGGTGCCCCATCACTAGTACTAGACGCCATGTATCCTGGGTGCCCCATCACTAGTACTAGACGCCATGTGTCCTGGATGCCCCATCACTAGTACTAGACGCCATGTGTCCCGGGTGCCCCATCACTAGTACTAGACACCATGTGTCCTGGGTGTCCCATCACTATTACTAGACGTTATGTATCCTGGGTGCCCCATCACTAGTACTAGACGCCATGTGTCCCGGGTGCCCCATCACTAGTACTAGACACCATGTATCCTGGGTGCCCCATCACTAGTACTAGACACCATGTGTCCTGGGTGCCCCATCACTAGTACTAGACACCATGTGTCCTGGATGTCCCATCACTATTACTAGATGCCATGTGTCTTGGGTGCCCCATCACTAGTACTAGACACCATCATGTGTCCTGGATGTCCCGTCACTATCACTAGACGCCATGTGTCCTGGGTGCCCCATCGCTAGTACTAGACGCCATGTTTCCTGGGTTCCCCATCGCTAGTACTAGACGCCATGTGTCCTGGATGTCCCATCACTATTACTAGACGCCATGTGTCCTGGGTGCCCCATCACTAGTACTAGACACCAAGTGTCCTGGGTACACCATCACTAGTACTAGATGCCATGTGTCCTGGGTTTCCCGTCACTAGTACTAGATGCCATGTGTCCTGGGTGCCCCATCACTAGTACTAGACGCCATGTGTCCCGGGTGCCCCATCACTAGTACTAGACACCATGTGTCCTGGGTGTCCCATCACTATTACTAGACGTTATGTATCCTGGGTGCCCCATCACTAGTACTAGACGCCATGTGTCCCGGGTGCCCCATCACTAGTACTAGACACCATGTATCCTGGGTGCCCCATCACTAGTACTAGACACCATGTGTCCTGGGTGCCCCATCACTAGTACTAGACACCATGTGTCCTGGATGTCCCATCACTATTACTAGATGCCATGTGTCTTGGGTGCCCCATCACTAGTACTAGACACCATCATGTGTCCTGGATGTCCCGTCACTATCACTAGACGCCATGTGTCCTGGGTGCCCCATCGCTAGTACTAGACGCCATGTTTCCTGGGTTCCCCATCGCTAGTACTAGACGCCATGTGTCCTGGATGTCCCATCACTATTACTAGACGCCATGTGTCCTGGGTGCCCCATCACTAGTACTAGACACCAAGTGTCCTGGGTACACCATCACTAGTACTAGATGCCATGTGTCCTGGGTGTCCCGTCACTAGTACTAGATGCCATGTGTCCTGGGTGCCCCATCACTAGTACTAGACACCATGTGTCCTGGGTGTCCCATCACTATTACTAGACGTCATGTGTCCTGGGTGTCCCATCACTATTACTAGACGTTATGTGTCCTGGGTGTCCCATCACTAGTACTAGACACCATGTGTCCTGGGTGACCCATCACTAGTACTAGACACCATCATGTGTCCTGGATGTCCCGTCACTATTACTAGACGCCATGTGTCCTGGGTGCCCCATCACTTTTACTAGACACCATGTTTCCTGGGTTCCCCATCGCTAGTACTAGACGCCATGTGTCCTGGATGTCCCATCACTATTACTAGACGCCATGTGTCCTGGGTGCCCCATCACTAGTACTAGACGTCATGTGTCCTGGGTGCCCCATCACTAGTACTAGACACCAAGTATCCTGGGTGCCCCATCACTAGTACTAGACACCATGTGTCCTGGGTGTCCCATCACTATTACTAGACGTTATGATGTCCTGGGTGCCCCATCACTAGTACTAGACGCCATGTGTCCTGGGTGTCCCATCACTAGTACTAGACATCATGTGTCCTGGGTGTCCCGTCACTATTACTAGACGCCATACGTCCTGGGTGCTCCATCACTAGTACTGGACATCATGTGTCCTAGATGTCCCATCACTATTACTAGACGTTATGTGTCCTGGGTGCCCCATCACTAGTACTAGACGCCATGTGTCCTGGGTGTCCCATCACTATTACTAGACGTTATGTGTCCTGGGTGCCCCATCACTAGTACTAGACGCCATGTGTCCTGGATGTCCCGTCACTATTACTAGACGCCATATGTCCTGGGTGCCCCATCACAGTGTCCCAGTGTCCTGGGTGTCCCATCTCTATTACTAGACGCCATGTGTCCTGGGTGCCCCATCGCTATTACTTGACGTCATGTGTTCTAGGTGTCCCGTCACTATTACTTGGTGTCATGTGTCCTGGGTGTCCCGTCACTATTACTAGACGGCATGTGTCCTGGATGTCCCGTCACTAGTGATAGATGCCATGTGTCCTGAGTTCCCCATCACTAGTACTATACACCATGTGTCGTGGGTGTCTCGTCACTATTACTAGATGCCATGTGTCCTGGGTGTCCCATCACTATTACTAGACAGCATGTGTCCTGGGTGTCCCATCATTATTACTGGACACCATGTGTCCTGGGTGTCCCCTCGCTATTACTAGACGTTATGTGTCCTGGGTGCCCCATCACTAGTACTAGACACCATATGTCCTGGGTGTCCCGTCACTATTACTAGATGGCATGTGTGCTGGGTGCCCTACCTGTAGTATTTAATGCCATGCTTTCTATAGTATTGGGTCCCATATGATCCGTGTGCCCTGGCATTGATGTGTCCTGGTTACGCTGTCATTAGCACTGGGTTCCCCTTGTGTCCTGAGTGCCTTGTCGTTAGTACTTGATGCCATGTTCCTAGGTGTCCTGTCACTAGTACTGGATGCCATGTGTCACTAGCATTGGATGCTATGTGTCCTGGGTGCCCTTTCGTAAGTACTAGATGCCATGTGTCCTGGGTGCCCTGTCCTTAGTACTTGATGCCATGTGTCCTGGGTGCCCTGTTCTTAGTACTGGATGCCATGTGTCCTGGGTGCCCTGTCCTTAGTACTTGATGCCATGTGTCCTGGGTGCCCTGTTCTTAGTACTGGATGCCATGTGTCCTGGGTGCCCTGTCCTTAGTACTGGATGCCATGTGTCCTGAGTGCCCTGTTCTTAGTACTTGATGTCATGTGTCCTGGGTGTCCTGTCCTTAGTACTTGATGCCATGTGTCCTGGGTGCCCTGTTCTTAGTACTGGATGCCATGTGTCCTGGGTGCCCTGTCCTTAGTACTGGATGCCATGTGTCCTGGGTGCCCTGTTCTTAGTACTGGATGCCATGTGTCCTGGGTGCCCTGTCCTTAGTACTGGATGCCATGTGTCCTGGGTGCCCTGTCCTTAGTACTGGATGCCATGTGTCCTGGGTGCCCTGTCCTTAGTACTGGATGCCATGTGTCCTGGGTGCCCTGTCCTTAGTACTGGATGCCATGTGTCCTGGGTGCCCTGTCCTTAGTACTGGATGCCATGTGTCCTGGGTGCCCTGTCCTTAGTACTGGATGCCATGTGTCCTGGGTGCCCTGTCCTTAGTACTGGATGCTATGTGTCCTG